>VCAZ01000398.1:50000-72500 GCA_005784505.1 Bagarius yarrelli
TAGTGTGGGTCATGTGATTAGTGTGGGTCATGTGATTAGTGTGGGTCAGTGATTAGTGTGGGTCATTGTGATTATTAGTGTGAGATCAGACACTAATGTTGAGGTAAGGAGGTCTGGGGTTCAGTCAGGGTCACAGTTCATCCCACAGTGGGGTTGAGACCGAGTCAGGACTCTGTACAGGACCACAGCATGTCTTTATGAAGTTTAGGGACTTTGTGCGCAGCAGCATTGTCACGCTGGAACAGGATTTGGACCTCAATAAGTCATTTTTTTGTCAGAATCTTTAATTCAGTATGCTTTGCTTTGGAAGTCATTAGCAGTGCGAGGTTCGAGCTATAAATACTGAGTGTTTCACTTCCTTGTCCTGTCAGAGTCGCGGCTGTGTTTTGCATACAAACACCAAACACCTGCTGCAGCCTGTGGCAGTTCAGACCCTGTGTTTAAGCACACGTCTGTTCTCACTGACCTTTTTATCGTAGTGTCTGATGTCATGCTTGGGCTTAAACTTTGTCACTTTTATCTCTGCTTGCTGGGAACCCTCAGTCTGACCTCACCCTGTGGACACACACTCGTTCTTCAGTGCTGGACGTTTTCCTTTATTCAAAACGAGTCATTAATCATTGTAGGATGTTTGTTATAGGATGTCTGTTATACTCGTGACTAATTTAATCCTGATCAACATCTGCAGCAGACCGGGTTCTTACACAAGTGGGTGTTTTTAAACTTCCTCTGTGATAAAAAAAATAAAAAAAGCCCCTCTGAGTGTGGCAAAGCCCATAAGGTGATGAGATGAGTTGCATCAACTACCGTAAGAATGGAAAACACCTGTAATCTGTAATCTGATCTGGAAGCTTTCTACCTACGGGTTGTGCTGGGAAACCATGTGACCTGCTGGAGGATTCTAAAGTTCAGCTTCAGTTACCTGGAATAATTCTGGAGAAGCTCACAGCTGAGTGCTCCTGATCAGAGGCTGGAAATATGTGGCAACAGTAGTAAAGGAGAAGGTGTCCTATACTGCTCGAAAATGCTTCAGCCTTAACGTTAAATCTGTTCCACTCACATAAACAAACACACAGCCCAGAATCGGATTTCAGCAATAAAACCTTTCCGTGCCATTCATGTCTGAGAGATCGGACAGAACCATCACCATCCATCCAACTTTATAGATTATAAATAAAACAAATCTACCAAACCCTTCTGTTTAAAAGTACCCTGCGGAGGGATGGATGGATAGATGGATGGATGGTAAATGGATAGATGGATGGATGGAAAGATGAATAGATGGATGGATAAATCTCTTCTTTGTCAGCCCTTTATTTTGTCTTCTGTTGTAAATTTCTACTTGGAGCTGCAGTGTGTAAAACTCCTGAATGTTCTAATGGTTTGAGGAAGTGCAGATACTCTAAACCTCCTGTTTTATTATATGGCAGTTTTTCTTCCTCTCCCACAAACAATTTCCCCTTTAATCACTCGTTATTTATTAATTACCGACACATACATTTACAACAGTGTCAGCATTTACAACATTTACAGCAGCGGAAACCGGCCCTCATTTCCCACTCGGTCCGTTAGACGGCCCTCATTTCCCACTCGGTCCGTTAGACGGCCCTCATTTCCCACTCGGTCCGTTAGACGGCCCTCATTTCCCACTCGGTGCGTTAGACGGCCCTCATTTCCCACTCGGTCCGTTAGACGGCCCTCATTTCCCACTCGGTCCGTTAGATCTTTTTAACTAAATGAGCCGAAACATTTAGGACTCCATGTGTAAAGGGTTCAATTGTTTGTTTATAGATTTCTTGTGAATGAATCAACAGCTGACCAATCAGAAGCCAGATCTCCGTTCGAAGCAGTGTCTTTTCCTGGATAGTTCAGCTGATTAGTCTGCAGCTCTGTGGGGGTTGTGGGGGGGGGGGAGAAGATTGACAACAATACATGACCTATTAGGAATGTAGGAGACTTTAACTCTTACTACTGATTAATGATGATTTTTACGGTTTAATCAACCGCTAAACCGTCTGTTTGTCAGATGACGTCACAGACGCGGCAAGAAGAGATCAGATATTCAACTAACATTTAGAGTTTAACCTCTGTAAAAAAAAAAGGAATGTCAGTGATGTTTTTATTCTGATTAGTGAGTGCTATGAGGAAGTGCAGAGAGAGACCAAGCTATCTGCTCTATACACAGCTTCTAACTTCTTTACTGTTTGATTGGATATTTTCCAGGTGTGAAAGATTTTTGTGCTTCCGGTTCAGGTGGAAACTCGGATATGGAGTGAACGTCGACGCCGGACGGCACATGGCACATTGTATAACCGTATAAAAAAAAAAAACACTCACACACATTTCAACACACAAGCTTCACATATCAATTGTCCAAACCCACCTGAACACACGCCTCCTCAAACTGAAGAAAAGATCTTCAGCAGGAACGTCTGGGTCGTTAACGCTTTCCAGACTGAATCATTTTCACATGCAAACAAATAAAACCGAATTCATTTTCAAACTCAACATAGGCTTCATGAGGCGCTGAATTCTCCATTCTGATTGGTCAGAAGGTGCTGATTTTTGTTTTTATTTAAACCTTTATGGGTGAAGTGTCCAATGGTGGTGATGCTGTAACTATAAATGGATAAAACCGATTGAAAGTGTTTAATAAAAATTCATTCATTCATTCGTTAAATAATAATCACTGTTCTGACATGCTAGAAGGTATAAATCGTTTTTTTGTGTACGCGGTTCCTGGCGGTGGAGGGGTTTAATGTGTTTAATTTTTGATGATCGTTGTGAAATTAAGCAGATGATTATAATGATTAGGCACAAAGACCAAACACGATAATGATAAATGTTTATTTTACAACTGATGTGATTAAAGTAAAAATAAATTATTTTAATACTGACAAACCAGTGTTTTCTGTTTCTACTGCCGGAGTTCCTGATCGTCCATTAAAATGTTTTAGCGCAGGAATTCGTGATAGAACCTAACTCCTGCCCTCTCTAGTGTTCTCTAGTGGTTCTTTAGGTGTTTATTATAAATAATTAATAAAATTGTAAACAGCTCCTGGACGGACCCGAAACTTCACATTTACATTTTTTCCTGGATTAAAAGGCAAAAAAACTCTCAGCTGTACTGAACATTAACTGTTCATTTCTGGGGAGACGCGTTATTTAATACTGGTTGGGATTTTCACATGATCTTCACTGTCTAAAATGAGTTCACAGATTCCATTCAGAAGTCATTAAGTGTCTGTAACAGATTTATCTGTATATGTCGTTTGGGAAATTGGGGAGAATTCTGTAAAGATGGTTTTAGGTTTGGTGTAGATTTTTGATTGAGTGTGTTTTACCTTCTACACCTTCATTTGTCGTTTATGTATAAATGTGTTTTATTCAGCGTCTCTTCATGTCGAGCGGATCCATGATACGCGCCTCAGCATTCTGATGAGTTTTGTTTTTTTTTATTCGCCACATCGCCGTGATGCAAACAAACTTCCCACTTCTCCGTTACATCCGATTTATAGTCAAAAAAAAAAGTGAAGTGAGATCGAGCCGTCCTCTCTGGTCTATCTGCATGATTTGGGAAAAGTACATGTGAAACTGTCCGAGCATCTGCCAGCTGATGGTATCCATGCTTCAGTAAGAGACGCTTTTAGCTGTTCCTCCATCCAGACAGTCTGGATGCCTGCAGAAGGTCCCTGATGCCTCGTCAGATTCCCCGGAAGAGCGGCGGTGGTCTCGTGGAATCATGGTGACTTTTCAAGAGGTTCTTTCCGAGGTGAGGAAAGTTCTGCAGGAGGTGAAGCCCAGCCTTCTTCCCTTACTTCTCGACCAGCTTGTTGAGGCTCAGATCTTCTCAGCTCATTACTTCCAGAGCCTCATTTCAGAGAACCCGAGCCATGCGGATGCAGACGTCGACAACTTGGCCAGGAGGCTCGCTCTTCCCGTATGGGAGAAATGGGATGCCAGCAGAGTAATCCTGTCCTCCGTGCTCATGGAGAGAGAGACAGAAACCCATGGTATGATTTTAGAATGTTCTTTATCATTAGTAGTAGCAGTGAGAATTAATCGGTTTACAGAAAAAAATCTCCAAAAATCGATAATTAACCTCTGGTAGAATGGAAAGATGTGGCACTGACAAGAAGTCACATGCTTTCCTCTAACCGGTGAGCTGCAAAATGTTTACCGCTGGTTCAAAGGCAAACCCGGCACCCAAACCCAGCAGCCGTTCCTGCCTGGCAGGTTTTCCCCTCAGTCTGTCGTTAACTGTGGCTATTAACACGTTGTTGTCTATTATCTTTCTACTGGTATGTTAGATTGTTGTCATGGCCGTGTTTCGGTGGAAAAAACATCATCCTGGGCGCAGATCCAAGTGGGCAATCAGGAAGTGTCATTTCAGTGATTGTGTGTTTGATCCCGTGCTGCCCGACAGGTAGAGCCGGCACTTCCGCTAAAACCAAAATAATAATCTGGGCAAAATGAACCATACAAGAAGTTCATCTTTGTGTAAGGTTGTGTGTGTGTGTGTGTGTGTGTGTGTGTGTGTGTGTGTGTGTGTGTGTGTGTGTGTATACATAAACCATGGGTTTAATTTCCAGCACCACCAAACTTCCACTGCTGGGCCGCTGAGTTGAAGGCCCTTAACCGTAAATGTAAATATATGTAGATATACAGAAAGACAGACATATTGAATTACAGCATAGGGTTTTCTAAAGTATGTGCACCCCTGACAGTCCCGCCTATTTTTTGTCCTGACTGTGACTCAACCCGTGGTCACAAACTGAAACCTTCCTAAGATTCCTTCATCAGTGTCAGATCTAACTAAAAGACTAATAGACTAAAAGACTAAAAGACTAATAGATTAATAGACTAAAAGACTAATAGACTAAAAGACTAATAGACTAATAGACTAATAGACTAAAAGACTAATAGACTAAAAGACTAATAGACTAAAAGACTAATAGACTAAAAGACTAATAGACTAAAGACTAATAGACTAATAGACTAATAGACTAATAACTAAAAAGACTAATAGACTAATAGACTAAGAAAAGACTAATAGACTAAAAGACTAATAGCTAATAGACTAAAGACTAATAGACTAAAAGACTAATAGACTAAAAGACTAATAGACTAAAAGACTAATAGACTAATAGACTAATAGACTAAAAGACTAATAGACTAATAGACTAAAAGACTAATAGACTAATAGACTAATAATAGACTAATAGACTAATAGACTAATAGACTAAAAGACTAATAGACTAATAGACTAAAAGACTAATAGACTAAAAGACTAATAGACTAATAGACTAAAAACTAATAGACTAATAGACTAAAAGACTAATAGACTAAAAGACTAATAGACTAATACTAAAAATAGACTTAATAGACTACTAATAGACTAATAGACTAATAGACTAATAGACTAAAAGACTAATAGACTAATAGACTAATAGACTAATTAGACTAAAAGACTAATAGACTAATAGACTAATAAGACTAATAGACTAATAGACTAAAAGACTAATAGACTAATAGACTAATAGACTAAACTAATAGACTAATAATAGACTAATAGACTAAAAGACTAAACTAATAATAGACTAAAAGACTAATAGACTAATAGACTAAAAGACTAAAGATAAAAAGACTACTAATAAAAGACTAATAATTAGACTAATAGACTAATAGACTAAAAGACTAATAGACTAAAAGACTAATAGACTAAAAGACTAATAGACTAATAGACTAATAACTAGACTAATAGACTAAAAGAAGAATAGTAAAAGCTAAAAGACTAATAGACTAAATAGACTAATAGACTAATAAGACTAATAGACTAAAAGACTAATAGACGGACTAGACTAAAAGACTAATAGACTAAAAGACTAATAGAATAAAAGACTAATAGACTAAAAGACTAATAGACTAATAGACTAAAAGACTAATAGACTAATAGACTAATAGACTAATAGACTAAAAGACTAATAGACTAAAAGACTAATAGACTAAAAGACTAATAGACTAAAAGACTAATAGACTAATAGACTAATAGTTAAAAGACTAAAGAGACTAATAGACTAATAGACTAATAATAGACTAGACTAAAGAGACTAATAGACTAAAAACAGATAATACATCTGAGAAAAAGATCAAAATATTGAGTTTTAGTTTATGTGGCGGAAGTTAAAGTATTTTTTAATACTTATATATGTGATCATGACTAAATAAAATAAGAACTAAAGGTTAAGGTGTCTATAGTCCTCCGTGCTGCGCGCCACTGCGCCAAAACTGGACGCGTAAATGTGAAAGTAAAACTAAACTAAGACCACGCAGCGCCTCCTCAAAGCACAGACACACACACACACACACACACACAGCTTCCTTTCCTCCATCCTACACATACTCTCATGAAATAAACGCACTGGTTTTATAGGATAACATGAAGCCGCGCGCTGAAACAGGTAATCTATAGTTTTTATATTTAATTAAAAAATACTGTGCGTTAATTGGAGGAATGAACGCGCGCCTTGGTGACCTGTTTACACACCTGCATGGTGACCACACGGTTTATACAATTACCTAAATATATCCAAGTTTAGCTGAATATATTTCGGAGATCATGTGCATAATAATATACTGTTGTAGTGTGTTTGGATGTTAAAATGCGCGTCTTGGACGCTCAGCGTTACGCGTGAAATGCGCAGTAAACACAGCTCCATTAAACCATTAACGCGGATCAGGATCTTTATATAATCCCGAGCGCAAAGTCCCAGTTTATTTAGTTTTTGATATTGGAGATTAAAATACGCTAAATTAAACAATGCTATTAAAATATTATTCCACACACAGCGGTGCTGTTGATGACGATGAGGAGGAGAAAGTGAGTGATGGTGTAATGCAGTGTTCCTACTTTTATTTTAATAACAAATAAAACTATTTGTTTTGGTCAATAAAATCATGAACCTCTTCTGCACCAAGGGGAGTTTTGGGTAGTTGAGAGAAAAAGGGCGGTGGCGGTTTGGGTAAAACAGCCCTTTGGATAATAAGGAAAGGCGCCGCTTGCAGAATGGTTTGTTTTGGATAGTTTAGGGGTCACCCAGTGGAGTAATATGGATACTTTAGGAAGTTCTCTAAATAGTTTTTTTTTTAAATAGAGGACATTTTATATAATATCTTTAAAGGGTTTTTGGACAGTTTTTAGAGTAAAACATTGTGGAGATCTTTTGGATAATGAACAAAGTCAGTGCTATTTTTTTTAAAAACCTGTGTATTTTATTCCTGTGTAACTTCAGTCGTTTTATTTTATAAAAGAAAAATAAGTGATAATAATAATTAATTAAAATATATTTAATATTACCCAATTCTTGCTTACACTATCTGAATTCCAGGCAATTACGTAAGGATAAATCTGTATTTCTAATATGAAAACGTTTTAAACTTGCCAACAAAAGGTTCCGTTAATATTTCTGGGTGTCTTTAAGGGTTTTTACTTCTTTTTTTAAAATAATTAAATGGTTTATTTTATATTGCATCTTTGGAATAGTCCCACTGACGCCACTGAATCCTTGTTTACACTCCTGTAGAACCTCAGGATATCATCACCAGTGTGGATCAAGGCGAAACCCCTCCTGGTAAAGACGTGATCATTTATTTATTAATCTATTTTTAACTTTTATATATATATATATATTATTGCGTTCTTGTCCAACGTGTGTTTGTTTTTTTTTATAAATAACAGATCGGTTATTGGACCTCATCGTCTCCACTCCTCTTGAACAGTTTCAGTTTGAAGAATTTCTCGGTTCGTTAAATTTATGATAAACAGAAATAAAAATCACCTGCGATTCCGTTTATAGAATGATATAATTACCTGCATTTATTTCTCTTTTTTCTTGTACATTAGATACGAGCTTCTCTGAGGACGTTTGGGACGCTGTTGCAGGTGAGCGCACGGCTGTTTTTACATTTACATATAAGACTTTTTTTAAATGAAAGAATGAAAATACGTCGGAAGCTGAAAATTAGTTTTGAACTTTAACAGCGAATTTATTGTTTTGGCTGCTTTGCCCTTTTATCAGATGCATCAGAAGATAAATCCACCCTAGTTTGTGATACCTGTGACAAAAATTCAGTTGCCAGAAAAACGCACAAACGGAGGCGTAAAGGTGAATAATGTTACATTTATTAAATAGTTCAACTGTTACTGCTCTCTTCTAAATTGCTAACGTGTGAGGTGTGTGCGTGTGTGTGTGCGTGTGTGTGTGCGCGTGTGTGTGTTTGACAATAGCAAGTGAAAGTGCATTAGAAAAAACACCTCGCCCTAAACGCAACAAAGGAGGTAAACTTAAGAAAAAAACCACACACACACATCTGTGAAAAGATGTTGATGAACTTTGATTTTGCATTTTGTTTATTCGGTAATTCCGGTTGTTTCCCTCCACACAGTTCTCAGCCCTCCATCAGCCCCCCAGAGCTCTGAAACAGCCTGTAGGGTTAACATGTCTGTTCAGGAAGGGGATTTCCACCTGACTGGCGTGTCCTCGCTCTTACACTTCCCTCTAACGATCTCCCTGATGCCATCTGGTGAAAATCAGTTTAAATATTTTGGTGACGTTCAGGTGACATTTTGGCCATGTTTTAATATATATATATTTTTTTTTTTAGGTTCTCCAGCGATGCAAATTATACAATCAATCAATCCTTTTTCTCCTTCAGTCCTCAAAAGCATTCTGCCAGTAGGACACGCCTATGTGCTGGGTAAGTCACCAGTTTCATTATCACTAATGATGTGTTTATACTGACCTAAAAATATATTATTTTTTTTTCTGCCCTTTCAGTCTCACCACAGTCTCTAGCCTCCTTTCCGGTCCCACAGACTGCCCCTCTGTCGCCTGGTGAGTAAAATAGACAACGCTTTCTGTAGGTAGCCGGAGTCTTTGTGCACTGAAAGTTCCGTTAATGACGTCACAAGAAGTATCGTTCTTTGGTATCAGTGTGTTTTGATAACTACGAATACGAGTACATGACCTTAATATCGGGAATGATACTGATACCAGTATTGATATTGGTGCATCCGTAAACACTTGTCAACTGGGCTGAAGGGCCAGAATTCCTAGGGCTCAGTATGTACAGTACAGTCGATTATAGTACATACTTCCTGGTTTTATATGGATCAAAATCATTCAGAACTGGACTAGCAGTGTTGGAAACTGGGCAAAACTACTCAGATTGGTGTTTTAACGATTTTTGCCTTTTTTTGGGTGGATAGGACAGTAAATCCAAAGCTTTTGTGTCTTCCAGTTTGGTACCTAAAATGTATCTCCTCCCTGCCAACCGGCCAATATATTTGTGCTATTTTCGGTTATCTTGGAACCGCTATCAATATGTTGGGGTCTGTAATCGTGTTTAAATGCACACTTCAGTTTTACTTTTACTTTCGAGTCATAAATGAGAAAGTTTACAAGCCAGGAATCTGGGAACACAGTACACCCGGTGCGTAATAGTGTCATATATGTCAACACGTAACCCACTAGGCTACCATACCAACCAGTCTTTTTAAAGGATTTTGATAAGATTACAGTCCTTAAGTGAAGTTGAGGAATTTAAAAATTTTAAAATCGATTAGTAAATCAAGACTTTCGGTCAGTAAACAGTAAATGGTCCGAAATTGAAATATGCAGTAATTGAGGTCAGACCTGATGAGGCATGACACTGGAATTGGTTTAGTTGAACTGACAGTACAGATATGTTCTATTTACATGTGATTAACTATCGTTTGCTTTCCTAGTGGACGGTACGGTGGCTCCTTTGGAGCTCAGCATGTCAGTTCAGCCCGCGAGCTCGTTATCCGACAGTTTGAATAGGAGTCGGTCTCCATCCCAATTGCCCCCAGTTTCACCCATAAAAGGTAACCTGTCAGTGTTCATGTTCCTGCTTATGTAATCAGTGTTTCACTATTCGGTCAAACATTGACTGTTTTTTTAGAATCATATAATTGATTCTGTTTCTTCACAGACAAATCACCCCCCAGTGAGTTTCCTCCTGCAAGCCAGCAAATCAAAAAGATGCCTGTGATACCAAGTGAGGAAAACGAGGTTTATTCTGTGTCCAAATAATCATTTAAAGATCATATTCAAAAATATATATTTGTTATTTGCGCAGACATTGTTCAAGCCTTCATCGAGCGTCTGAAATCACACCTCAGAGCAACATGCAGCATGATGCACGGAGGAATGTGCATGAAGTCTCACTACATAGACACACCCCTGGTGCAGAGGAAGCTTGTAATCCAGACGGGCAAAAATGCCAACAAATGCTTAGAAAAGGAACTGGTTTTGCTGAGTGACTCAGAGCGAAAGAAATCCACGATGCACAGGAGACACGTTCTCCAAAACTGTGGATTCAATAATAAGCACCTCATCACCGTCCTTGGGAAAGCCGGCGCAGGAAAAAGCACGTTTATCCGGCGTTTGTCCTTGGACTGGTCCGACGGGGGTCTTCAGCAGTTCCAGTTTATCTTTTTGCTGAATTGCAAGTTTCTCAATCTGACTGGGACCTGCTTTAGTCTAAAGAGTTTGCTTTTTGACTCCTCCACATCTCCTCGGTGTGTAGATTCGAATGCCGTCTTCAAACACGTTCTCGCTTTTCCAGAGACCGTACTGGTGGTTTTTGACAGTTTCGATGACATGAAAGACCTTGAAGGTCTTTTTCAGTCCCCTGCTACCTCAGCCACCAATGGCAACTACAGTGTCAGGCAGCTGTTTTCCGGTTTGTTCCAGAAGAAGATCTTGTCAGGGTGCACACTTTTGATTGCCACCCGACCCAAAGACCCCTTGAACCAGCTTCTGCGTAAAGTGGACAGTATCTTGGAGTTATGTTGTTTTACTCCAACGGACATAGAAAAGTACGTCTCAAATTATTTCAGAGATGCCTCAGAGAAGGACGATGCACTAAGAAAAATCAAAAACCAGAAGTACATTTTCAGCTTGTGCTCGAACCCTTCGCTGTGCCATCTTACTTGCTTTTTGTCGGAGCATCAAAAGAGCAGCGGTTTGCCGTCGACTCTTACGGATTTATTCCAAAGAGTCTTGGCCAGTATCTAGAGCTGAATGATGACCTACAAGGATCCAGACAGGACATTGTGCAGTTGTGTAACATAGCATGGGATGGATTTAAGACTCAAAACTCAGTTTTAGACCAAAATCAAAACAAAAACCTGGTAGACTATGGGATCAGCGCCGGGATACTTCGGACACATGCGCTATCCGGAGAACCGGCCAGCAACCAGGTCTTTTATTTTGCTAATCTGTTTATTCAGAACCTTCTAAGTGCGCTGTTTTTGGTACATTCCAATGAGTTGAACGAGAAAACAATGCTGGTACAGACCGCACTTTACCAACGAAAGAGGAAAGTACAGGGAGAATGGCAGGACACGCTTCAACGTTTCATAACAGGATTACTCTTTCAGAAAAACGCACCTCCGTGTTGCAGGGTTTTTCAAAGCGGTACAGATCTCCAAACCAGAAGAAAAGCAGTGGAAGCTCATCTGGAGAATCTGAAACCGTCCGAGCTGATTCCCAGTAGGTTACTGGAGCTTTTTCACTGTGTCTACGAGGCCAGTAACCTCAAAGTTGCTAAACTTATGGTGAAAAACCTTCCTAACAATCTGTCGTTCGGTGGAGCTCAGCTCTCTCCTGTAGATGCCTATGTTGTTTGGCACCTCCTTTCGCAAACCAAAGGATTGAAACGCACCTTTTCGGTTGATTTGAGGGAAACATGTGTTCCACTTGGTGGACTTAAAGACCTGGTGACACTAGACGTTGTGGCATCATTCAGGTAAGAAATCCATACGTTTTTTGGGTTCCTTTTTTTTTTTTTACACAGTGCAGCAGCTGTATTATTCGTTTCTTGACAAAATGCCAATGGCAATATGGTGGTAACTCGGTTGTCCAGCAAGCTTTACGGAATCCATGACCGTCCATCATAATTGTGACAAAATCTACTTTTTAAATATCAAATAATCAAGACACGTAAACAGATGGCAGCACAAAGCTGCACAGTCATAGGGAGCACAGCCTTTGGTACAGCTTTGTGCTGCCATCTTTTGGTGGGTCTTGAAACTTTTTGATACCTGCACATATATTTAAACATTTTTAACTGTATAATTTATTTAGAATATTTTTAAATATTTATAAAGCCATAGCAGATTTTAAAATTAATTTTTGCCTGTTTTTTGGCCCAATAGGGCACCGACCATGGACACCATTCACCTGTGGGAGGATTTGCATCGCAGCGGTGATAAACTGAGTTTAAAAAAAGCCATTGAAAAATTCACTATAAACCCTCTGAAGGTGTCCCAGGTGACTCATTTAGAAAACCTGGTGGTTCTTGTGCGAATCCACAACGAGAGAAATCTGCCCTCATGGTGAGACATCAGTAATAACACATCTTTTTTTAAGGTCCAGGGAACAGAGAGAATAAATCTACTGTGTATCCTGTTGCAGTGATGATCTCTGTTGTGTTTTCAGCGAGGCCGAACCGGCTCTGGAGGGCGGCGTCCCGGCAGTGAGACGTCTTCACCAACTGGAGTATGAGTGAGTCCAACACTTTCCCAAAGTGGATGTTGAGCCCACAGGAAAACTGTAATGTGTGTCTGTGTGTGTGTGCTGATCTGTGTTTTCTCTGTGTATTGAAGGCTTGGCCAGCATCACAGTCCTGATGTTTTTCTCCATCTGGTGGACGTGTTACCTGCTCTTCAGTCTCTCCAGCACCTGGAGTAAGAGCTCTTCTTATAAATGCTCAAGAAGAACAGAAGAATTATGGAAAAGTATCAATATAGTATAAAAAGTATAAAAAGTATAAACTTAGCTTTTGTGTGTGTTGTACTCATCGTCTCATGTTGGCGGCTAACTGCGCTTCGCATTTACACTTTTATCTGTTTTTCTTTTCCAGTCTGGAGAATAATAAATTGGGGGACGTTGAAGCCGAACAGTTGGCCAGAGTTCTGAGCTCGCTTTTGTCTCTGCAGCTGCTAAAGTCAGTCTTACACACATCTGTAAAATCACTGATTAATCATAATCTCTCTGTCCATGTAATTGGATCACAGTGTAACGTTTAATCCCATAATCCAACATTCCAGTCTTTCTCAGAACTGCATCGGAGACGACGGAGTGCGTAAACTGTCTGAGGCGCTGGAGTCTGTATCCTCACTGCAGATCCTCAGGTACGGCCACCAGCCACACCGACTCGGTGACCCGGTGTTTGGTGTTTATAAAGGAAGCTTTAATGTTCTCACTCTCGTTTTTAGTCTGTATGGTAACGTGATCGGAGACGGCGGTGCCGATAGCTTGGCGTCGGTTTTGCCATCCATGACGTCACTGCTGGATCTGGAGTAAGTGGCGTTTATCCCTTAAGCTCTTTGTAAGGTTTTCTGAAGAAAGAAACCAGTGGAGGAAACGACACACAGGTTTATATCTTTGTTTATTTCTGTCCTCAGTGTAAAGTACAACAAGTTCACAGACTTCGGAGCCAAAAAGCTCAGTGCCGCATTAAAGAACTCACCGAGTGTAACGTCTCTACAGTGAGTCATCTCTATACACACATCAACTCTACCATCATCATCATCAACATCAGCATCATCAGCATCATCATCATTATCAACATCACTATAATATTATCAACACCATCACCATCATTATCATGGCCATCATTAGGAAGTGGTGGCTCAAATGGTTAAGATTCTGAGTTGCTGATCTGAAGACCAGAAACACCTGGGTTCGAGCCCCCCCACCGGCAAATCAACCACTGTTGGGTCCTTCAGCAAGACCCTTAACCCTTCCTGCTCCAGGGGGCGCTGTATCATAGCTGACCCTGTGCTCTGACCCCCAACTTATGAAGATGGGATATGTGAAAAATGCTTTTCATTGGCTCCGTACACGTACCTTCCACAATGAAGTTGAATATTAATATTATTATATATTACCATTAACCTTCATCACCAGCATCATTACCATCATCATCATCATCATTACCATCACCATTATTACTTGCATCATTATTACCATTATCAACACCACCATCACAACCATTATCCTCTTCCTCCTCATCACCAAGTTATCATCCTTATCACCATCTTCACCATCATCATCATCATCATTTATGATGTTTGTTCTACATGAATCTTTTTGGTTTCAGTGTCTGTGATTTGCACATGGAATTAAAGTGTCACTGCTTGTGTCATCTTTATTGCTTTTCATGATTCTATGAGTGATTTGCACTTTTTCTCTTCTTCACTTTCTCTTTAATCGTTTTATTTTTCTCTCATTGTTTTTTTTTTTCTTCTCCAGAATGTGGAATGACTGCATTCCTTATAGTGTTTTGGAGCATCTTCAGCTTCAGGACTGCAGGATTAAAGCTCTTTAATTAAAAAAGGAAAGAAACCACCGCTGCTGCTCAGTGTCTGATCTTCAGGTACACACACACTTCACTGGGAACGCTGTCGCCTCGTCAAAGACACTAACTCTCCACGGTGCCTGCTTCCATGTTGTAATATTACAGGCTGCTACCTATAAAACTTGATTTGTAAAATAAAAATGAATGACCGGATTTTACACTTGTTTTTTTTATTAAGCGTGTTTGTGTAGCGGGAAGAAAAAATTAGAGAATTACATTTCAGAGAGTTGCATTACATGAAATTATTTATTAAATATATACAGATTTATTAATATATACATACTCAGGGTGTGTGTGTGTGTGTGTGATCAGTTGTACAGCATGTAACAGATGAACAGCTCATCCGAATATTCAGAAGCAGCTCAGTATTGAGAAGATCAGGTCAGTCTCACAGAGGTTTTGCTCCCTGTAGATCATCTGATCGAAAAGATCAGATTACAGCCACGGCGTCAGCCATGATGTCATGTCTGATGTCTATCCGATCCGTTTGATGGAGCACCAGACGTCCGGTATTCGGACCATTCGACCACGCCGTCAGATTCCGGATTCTGATTGGTCAGAAGGTGTTGATTTAGTTTCCTGTAACAGCGGCTCGGCCAGTAGTGCAGATTTCTTATTTTGCTCTCATATGAGCTGAAGGTCGAGACGGAAGTGTACAGAAACGCTGGAACTGTTAGAGGAGAAAGATAAAAACAGACACTGGTGAGAAAACGGCAATCTGGAAATTTCCAAACTGTTTCCTGTGAGGTTAACATCACTGTTCCTTCCTTTAATAAGGGGCGGGGCGGTGTGTTTCACAAAACATCATGTCCCGGGGTGACCCCAGCTTTCAGGGAGGAGATTTTATTGCGATTAAATGGGGGGTGGGGGGTGGGTTTGCCAACTGATGAGTGTCGCGTTCTGTTAATATTATATCACCTAAAGGGGGATTTTAGTTTTAAAGGCAACCTTCATTATTAAATACAGATATAATATGAGAAAAAAACAGAAACTCAACATGATGACATTTCCAAAATATGATTCTGGCATTGTCCAAATGTGTGTGTGTGTGTGTGTGTGTGTGTGTGTGTGTGTGTGTGTGTGTGTGTGGGGGGGGGGGGGGGGGGGGTGGTTAAGGATTCTACAGCTCTGCCGCATTTACTGCAACTCTAAATTGGTGTTATATTAAAGGAAAAAACACTCTTTACTGCAGTAGTGTGTGTGTGTATCGTATGGCTCATTTCTTCCTACGAGTGATGCAGTAGCTTACATCTTTCTGCACAGTCGATTCTGTTCCATCTGATAATCAAGGCACCATTTTTCTCCAGCTACAGCAACTATCTTCATCTTCATCATGGCTCCAGTCCTGATCGATGCCATCCACAGTGCCTCGTACGCCTCACACACCCAATACACACGCCTCCCAACCCGAGCCATGTTCTATTCCAGATATCCCTCAAACACATCGAACTCTGTGTCCGTCTCATACGGGACAGACGCCGGGTCAGACAGGACACCCAGATCCACCAGGGCCTGGTCCATATCCTCAGGCAGGAAAACTATCCCCACATTCAGCACTATGTACTCCATCAGGAAGGCATAATAAAGGATCAGGACGTTAATAAAGAACAGACCGAGATAAAACATATAGGGAAGGACGTCGACTGGAGATTCCACAGAATCTAACCGGAAGTAGACGAAGTGTGGCATAGAATCTCAGACATGTGATCTTACAGGGCAAATCCTGCAAACATATGGACAAGATTTAGCTGCTAAAGACGGAGTGTAGAATAATTGCCCCCTTCCTCGGGAACATGGCTGCAGTGATTCAAAGCTTTTATTATTATGATAATTATTAATATTATTTTATGTATTATCCCGTCTGTTAAAGGCCCTGGATTGTGGGCATTCGCGCTTCTTTACACGCATCGCTGACTGTTCAATCCAGTCACATCAGAAAAACAAGAAGCAGCTAAAAAAAACCAAAGAACAGAAAGAAATCCGCAGCTTTTTATCAGTTAAAAGTCTCCCAGACTTCAAGGTCGTCCCGATCACTTCAGTTTCTGCACTACCCAACTTGCTGTTCTTAAAACAAACCGCGAGCTGACATAAATATCCGGTTTCAAAACCACGTCGTATTAAATCTTCTCTCGCTGAAAACCACGTGCGATTTAACATAAAACGTGTAAAACATAATTAATGTCAATTTTTTTTTTAAAAGAAACCGATATAAAAGGAAGACAAACTGACATCCGATGTCAAACAAGAAAAACAACAACAAACGTCGCCTTTGTATAACGTCATCACGTCGCACGTAAACCATCGCGTAACGTACAGTATGGGCGTTGTAGTCCGCGAATGACGGCTTTTCCTTTACCTGGCTTCGAATGTCTTTGTAATTGAACTACAAACGCCATCTTTACGACAGTCTCCGGGTCACACTTGTGCATGCATCTCAAATCGCTTTGATACTAAAATTAGTGCACTACATCCGCACTTGAAATCCGATATGTCGCATCCTTTATAGTGCACGCGGGTAGGGAGTTAAGGGAGAATTGGAATTTAACCCTTTCTTGTCAGTTCTGTAGCTAAACGCTAGCGATGTTTTCCGTTCCCTTCAGTCGTAATGGATAATTTTAGTCGGGTGGAATCTATAAAATAAAGTGACACGATTAAAGAACCCCGTCATTATGTTTGGCCGGTCCAGGGGGTGGGTCGGGGGGCAGGGGAAGACCAGAAACATCCACTCTTTGGATCATTTAAAGTAAGTTTAATATGTCCCCTCAGAGCGTAGCGAACTGCAGCTTAGCATAGCGTAGCTAATACAGCGCGAGCTACGGGTTAAAACAGGATTGTAGCTAGCCGCTTAGCTAACCCTTTTCTGTACTTGGTTATTATTCATTTAAACTCTAAATAAAAGGTTTAGTTTGCTGCTCGGTTAGAAGACTGTTTTAATAAGATGTTAATTAACTTTAATTTTATTCACTTTCTGTAAGATATAAATCGGATTTGTATGACGTGACCTGTTATAGCTGTAGAGTAATGAGATGCAAATTTATGCATAATTTATGCAGCCGTTGATGACGTGAAATGCGTTAGATTCCTAGCTTACAGCTAATGAGACTGGGTTATATTTATATATTAATATTTATATATAAATAAAGCTGTATTTTATGTTGAGTTTTTGTTTTTAGTCTAGTTGAGTTAATTTCTTGCTCATTTGGGCTTGTGTGTGTTTATTTCCTGGTCTCTTCAGGTACATGTATCACGTCCTGACCAAGAACACGACGGTGACGGATCACAACCGCAACCTGCTGGTGGAGACCATTCGCTCCATCACCGAAATCCTCATATGGGGCGACCAAAACGACAGCTCCGTCTTCGAGTGCGTTTTTACCCATTCCTTGGTTTTTAATTCTTCTTATTTGTAAGATCTTGACATCTCACACACACACACACACACACACACACTCTTTCTTTCTCTTTCTTTCCAGCTTCTTCCTGGAGAAGAACATGTTTGCGTTTTTCCTCAACATCCTGCGTCAGAAGTCGGGTCGCTACGTTTGCGTGCAGCTCCTGCAGACGCTCAACATCCTGTTCGAGAACATCAGTCACGAGACGTCTCTCTGTAAGCGCTCCGGAATTCATCTCCACCGTCCCTTCATTTAGATCTTTAATAGTCTGATCTTTAATAGTCCGATGTGTCTGTGTGTGTGTGTGTTTGTTTACTATTATTCGAGTCCAGATTACTTGCTGTCGAACAACCACGTCAACTCCATCATTGTGCACAAATTCGACTTCTCTGATGAGGAGATCATGGCCTACTACATCTCCTTTCTGAAGACGCTCTCGCTGAAGCTCAATAGTCACACCGTGCATTTCTTTTACAACGAGGTAAGACAAGCAATCCAGTTATACAGTGAAGAAAGAAAAAAGAAAGAAAGAAAGGATGATGAACAGAAGTAATCGATCGTTTGTTTCGGCTCCTTTGTATCGGGGAAAGTTATTGGTGTACTGTAAATGGTTGCGTGAGTTATTTCCGGTACCACATTATTTCATGGCTGTCTGCATAACATCTTTATAACACATGCGTAAGACTCGACAGCTTAAACGCACTGACTGTCTTTTGTTTTTAATACATACGTACTTCCACTTACGAGTGTCCCAACTAACCAGTGTTTACAGATACGACTCGATTTGTTGCTTTGAGTTGCTAAAATTCGGGGTGTGAGCTTCAGACACCCGACCGCTAGTTAGCATTAGCGAAACGCCACAGTGAACGGCGTAACATCCGCTCAGCATCCCGTGTGTCACTCGACAGCTAGTCAGGCATGTGCGTTAGCGAGTGGAGTCGTCTGATCTCCAAGGTAAACGCTACACATTATACTTAATAACCAGTTTATTCCAGTACATCCCACTGTAGTGTTTTTATAATAAAATATACATTATTTATACGTTTATTTTTCTTATTTGAAAAACATGGAACTGTATTTTTGTTTCGGAGACCCAGAATGAATTAGTGCCATTTTAATTCATTTTAATGGGAAAATTGTTTTGACATACGAGTAATTTGAGTTACGAGCTCCGACACGGAACCAATTAAAGTCGTAAGTCGAGACAGCAGTGGATTTTAGTCGTTTTTTAAAAATGATTATATTTTAAAACTTATAGGAGCTTGAAATCTGTCCTGATTCAAAGCTTTTTCAAGCTACTGCATGTGTTCTGAAGTCCTTATGAAGGCTGCCGTTGAATATGGTGTTACCCGGGGTTCTTTGTTCTCTGACACTCTGTGCCGTGAGGCTGCGCTGCTGTCAGGAATGAAGAACTCCTGGAGGAAAAGGAGGTTCTGTATGAGAGAGTCGCTGCTGCATCCATTCAACACTAATAATAAAGCAAATAGTTTAGATTAGAGAAGAGGCTGGAGGTAAAGACGGTCACATGATCAACAGAGAAATCGTTCCCTAATGGTTTCCTGTCTGCGAGTTGCCGAACTTTGCTCTCATATAGTGAGACTGATGCTGGAAATTAAACACACACTCGCTCGAATGTAGTCGAGTCATTAGTTCTGCACCAGAAGTTTCATTCTAACTGCATCATCCCATTCGATTCAGTTTAAATTCTATAACGATTTTAACGATAGACATCGTCTGAAAGCAGCTTTACAGCATAACGGAGTTAAAAAATACTCGTTCTAAAATGAAGTCGGATTTGGTTCTATCAATCTGTGTTCTGTGTTTGGTTTTCTGCTCATGTCGTTCTGTAGATTCAAACCTCTAATATCAATTCAAAAACCAAGTCCAATCCAACGTGTGTATTTTATCCAACATTTTAAAGCCCCGCCCATTCCTTCCTTCATCTCTTTCTCATTAATAAGTTTACTCTCTGCGCTCACACACAACCTCGCTGTGTAAAGGGCGTGTGAACCTGCACACGTCACAGCTTCTGACCAATCAATGCGCAGGAGATGTGATGACAGTCTGAGAGATTGTAGTGTAGGTGTAGCGGTGAGTGTGTGTATGCGTGTGTGTATGCGTGTGTGTGTGCGTGTGTGTGTGTGTGTGTGTGTGTGTGTGTGTGTGCGCAGCGCTCCTCTCTCTCCTCCGCTCCTTCCTCCTGTTCACCTCCTCGCTCTCTCTCTCCCACACTTCCAGCACACTAATGATTTTGCCCTCTACACGGAGGCCATTAAGTTTTTCAACCATCCAGAGAGCATGGTCAGAATCGCAGTCCGGACCATCACACTCAATGTGTACAAAGGTCAGTGGATACAAAACCACTCTGAGATACACACACTCACACACACACACCACACTCTCTCTCTGTCTCTCTCTGTCTCACACTCTTTCTCGCTTTCTAACTCACTGCTTCTCCTCTCTCTCTCTCTCTCTCTCTCTCTCTATCTCTCTCTCACACACTGTTTCTCTCTCTCACCGTTTCTTTCTCTTTCTCACCCTGTTTCTCACTTTCTTTCTCACACTGTTTCTCTTCTCTTTCTCTCACACTGTCTCTCTCTCTCTCTCTCTCTCTCTCTCCTCTCTCTCTCTCTCTCTCTCTCTCTCTCTCTCTCTCACCCTCTCACCCCGCAGGTCTGTCCGCTCTAGTAGAAGAGATCCGATGTTACCGGTTAATTAAGTGATTGATATGATATTAATAGACTATAAATCGTCCTCAGCTTCTTGCCTGCTTTTTTCCTGGTGTGAGGTTTGTCAGGTTTTTCCCTCCTTTTTCCAATAAACCTCAGTCCATTCTTTACATTTTTATACGCTGGAGGTGTGACAGATTATATCCACACAACCTCATCTCACACTTCATATCGGACATCACGCTCATTCTGAACATTAGAGAAAAACCTTAAAGAAATGGAATGACCTCATCATCAGAGCACACGGCTGATTTACAGGACCTCCAGGAACATTTCACCTACAGGGAACCCCGTGCAAGAAACAAGAATGACCTACGTTTATCTCATTTTATCTATCTGAGCAGTGAAGGGTTAAGGGCCCTGACTATAACTTGATTTGGGTTGCCAGATATCTGAATCCAGTTTTTGGTGAAAGTTCTGCTGTCTCACTCCCAGTGTACACTAAGATAAAAGTTACATCAACATCCTTTTTCCTTCCTCAGTATCTTCTGGTGTTGTTTAGCTTTCCGAGGCTCTTCAGTGACCCCTTGTAGATGTGCACATGTTTATATCTCGGGGTATTAGGATAAGGTTGAAGGTGCAGTTTTGTCATTAGGAGCATCACTGTTTTCATTCCGACTCTTTAACTCTATTAACCGTGTATCTCTTTTTGTCTCCTTCATCTTTGGTGGCTCCTGTGTGCCTTATTCCATTCCAGTCTCATGTAAGTTGGTAATTTTCAGAACTTTACTCTATATCCTGTGCATGTTCACCTTTAAACTCAGTCGCTGCTCCTGCGGGGGAAAATATTCCGTCACCAATTTTATTTACATTTACGGCTTTAAGCGGACTTTTTACAGATATCACACTCCGGTTAAACATCCAATCAAAATCTCTCCGCTTAGACCAACTAGACTATCTACATTTTAACTGTATTAATAATTATTTACTCCTGTTTATAAACAGCAGTTGTAAGACTTTTATAGCCGCTCTCCCCCTCTAGATGGTGCTGTTTACACATTAAATATTAATGCGCATTTATTAAATTATAAATAACATTTGTTTTAGTCTGTTTATATCATCTGAATGATTTGAATAACCTTTTGTTTATCTTTATTATATTTATCTTTGGATTCATCTTTAATTCTGATTTGAATGCCAGATAGGTTTTTTTTTTTTTACTTTTCGTTTGCATGTCTATAATTTTTTTTTATTAATATATAATAAAATAAAGAATTCCTGCTATTCAGCCCGTTTCTTCTCTCAACACACAGCTTTATGGCTTGTTAGGGGAAAGTGTGTTAATCTCTAAGATTTTCCTCTGAATGGGTTAGGGTTATCTGTGAGTGTTAACCTCTCCTCCCTTTCGCAGTGGATAACCAGCACATGCTGCACTACATCCGGGACAAAACGGCCGTGCCGTACTTCTCCAACCTGGTGTGGTTCATCGGCAGCCACGTCATCGAGCTGGACAAGTGTGTGCAGACAGACGAAGAGTAAGAACTACTGCCTCATTCTTGTTTATTAGTTTCGATCCAGTATAAAGTACTTGAGAATTTATTTCTGCAGTGGTGTAAAGGGAATTAAACGGTGCTGTTGAGTTAATAAGTACATTTTATCTCACTACACTGACGATAATTCACTGTAAATTGTGTTTATTTGTTGTAAATTTTATAGCGTACTTTACTGCACTTCCGTAGTTTAGAGAACAAACACTAGAGGGCAGGCAGGACAGGTAAACAGCCTTTTCAGCGCAATAGAGAACATTACACACCAATCTACATATTAATATACATAAAAACACTGGTTTCTATTAAGAATGATGTTATTATGGAATATTCAGCATGGTGATTTAATTAATTTGTTGATTTAATGTTCTCAGGCATAAGAACCGAGGAAAGCTGAGTGACCTGGTGGCGGAACACCTGGATCACCTGCACTACCTGAAC
>VCAZ01000398.1:75000-88140 GCA_005784505.1 Bagarius yarrelli
TAAAACAGGAGTGAAAAGAAGCTGGGTTTCTCAGAAACCACCTCATTTCTGCGCCACTTCAGAGACACTGTGATCAGAAACTTCTTCCCCTTTCCTGTCTAACCGCCCCGACCACAGCAGCCTCTGCCTCATACTGCTCACTGCCTACCAGGAACCCGTCAGAACTGCCCCACTTCTCACACACTCCTAGAAAACATACAAACCCCTTGTACAGAGTTACACCGGACTACCGGATCAGACGTTCCAGCTGTGTCAGAAATTGATTCTGAAAGTGAGGCTGAAATCAACTGCATCATCTTTTTGGGTTTTCTGGGCGGAGCTTATTTCAGGCAGCTGAGTCACACTTTAGGGGTGAGAGGAAGGTTCGGGATCGATTGAACCATAGCCAAAGAATTAAAGCATCAGGATGAATAGTTTGCCCGTCAATCCAGCTGCAAAGTTTCTGTGATGTGCGGGAACACATCTGTCAGTGTTTTTTTTTTTTGTATTTCTTAGGGAGTGATGTGGGTTCTTTATTTTTGTTTTATGACGCTTTAATATTTTAGTGAGTTCCTGAAACAAAGCAAGATATCGTAAAATGTTCCACTTTTCCATTGACACTGGAGACGCCATTCTTCCTTCTGTCTGTTCTTCTTTCCCTCCGTCTTTCCTACTATAAATGATTGTACAGTAAAGGTTAACGTTCGGTTATGTGTTGTGTGTTTGCTGTAGCTATAGAAACTATAACCTACATGTACCAGAGCACAAACACTGTATATCAACATGCAGCCGTCACATCACTACTGTTTAAGAAAACTACTTACTGCCGTCTACTGACCAATCAGAATGCAGAACAGGAGATGTGGGCTGGAGTCATGAAATCGGCTGTTTGTTTCGGTTCTGTGTGACAGTTGGGAAAGCAGCTGCTGAGAAAATGTGTGTGTGTGTGTGTGAGAGAGCGAGAGAGAGAGAGATGGAGAAAGTAAGCATTTGTGTGTGCATATATGTGTGTTGTGGTTTGTTTTTTTTGTTGTTTTTTTTTGCTCTGCCGTTTTCTCGGATCTTGCAGCACAGCACCTATAACCTACTTTGACTTTCCTATAAGAACTAGCAGATGCTTCTGTCTGCCCAGCAATGGCACACACACACACACATCACATGACTATCAGTACCCATGATGATGTTTACACATAGCGCTGGCACACACCAAAAAGTTTACAGATGAAAAAGAAGAATAATCATCTCAGATACAGGACGCATGACCCCTTCACACCCACACACACACACACACACACACACAGACCACCACCACATTTAAAAATACCAGCTCTACAAACAGCTCACTCTTGTCTCACGCCTGCTGCCTGGCCCATGTCACGTCACATCGCTCACCCGTTTCTCAGTCTCAGGAAACAAGTTTTACTTTGACTTTCATCACCGAATCAAACAGCGCTGTGTTCCGTTTCTCTAACGACAAACACTACATCAGATAAACACACACTTACAGGAACCTTCAATCATTCCGTCTGTGTAAACGCAGTGAAATCCCATCCCATCGTTATCAAACACGCTTATATCACACAGTCATGATGTCAGAAGATTTAACAACGCCGCTGAAGAAAAAAAAAAGAGTTTCATCCAGACAGAAGATCAGAAAGCGCTCAGTGGGCGTGAGTTTACTTCCTCAGCCGGTTTCTCTCTCTTTCTCTTGCTGGTAAATAGCTTCACCCCCTGTAAAGGTAGACGGTGTTAGATGTGCCACCGCATTCAAACCGCAGGTAGCTGTTTGAGCTGCACTGTTCCATTTCCAGCATGTCGGCGTGACCCAGAAGCTCCACCAGAAAGTCAAGCAGCTGCAACCACAAGCCCACATCTAGCTGATTATTTATTTATTTAATATAAAAACCTGTACATAGATTTGTTGTGTTTTATCTAACCGCCATGTGAACTCTGAATCGACAGCGCAGTCATCGCTGCATTCCATTAGAACAATGAAGTTTTTTCTTACTTCTGACAAATGAAATTACTTTGCTCTTTTTTTTTTATCATCTAATCACTGATGAGGTTCCAACACTGTGCACACTGACAGTAAACCCCTAAACTCGTTTACTGTTCTGTGATTTCGATTCCTTTTTCTGTTTCTTGACTCACTGCAGAAAATCTCCCGCGTTTACCCCTAGGGCACGCTCACCTCCCTGCTTATTCCTCACTGTATTCACCGGCCAGTTCCTTTTCCACGCTATCAGAATGACAGATTTTTGGGGTGGTTCTCCATCATTGCTTCATTCCCCCTTCCTCGTCTTCATCTGCTTCCTGTTTTCAGATCTCACATGTGCACCTTTCTGAGAAGCCGCTAGCCGTGTTTTTAGAATCAGTCTTTCATGTGGCATCGCGCTTATCTCTCATTTACAGTGCGGTTCACGCTATTTCAGTTTTCAACACTGTTTCTCGGGTCCCCGGCCTGTTTTGGTGGACCCGTTACTTTTGTGTGTGTGTGTGTGTGTGTGTTTGTCAGGAAGACAACAGAGGACGTGTGTATGCGATGAAGATCATAATGTGGTTTTTTTTTGAAAGCAATTTCACAACAGTAAATGTAAACTTGGTTTGATGTGTGAACCAGCGTCCGGTTTTCGGTATTGTGTTTACGGGACGTGTTCTCGCTAAAACAGGACATTTTAAAGGCGTTTGTCGCCAATAGATTGATACCAAATGTTAGCTTTTTTATGTGCACTTTTTTGTTTTTCTTTAGTCCAACACAGCAGTGCGGCGCTTCAGCAAGCCGCCGGAGAGTCTGGAGCGCTCGTTGGAGATGAGCCGGCATCGGGGCAGGAAGAAGACACAGAAACGACCCAATTACAAGAATGTTGGCGAGGAGGACGAGGAGGAAAGAAGAGTCGAAGAAGGGCCGGACGAGGAGAGAAGGCTAAAGGTACAGAGGCTAGCTCAAAGGCCAGCAGGACCAGTGGGGACACGGAAGGTGAGTGGACCCAGATGAACGTTCCACCATCACTGACTGAGCCTCTGTTCTTCAGAGCGCCCCCTTCAGCTGTGGAGCTGCTCTCTGAACTGGCCTCTGTGTTGCTATCAGGGTTCACTCTTTATCTGATCACAGGTTTTATAGGAATGCACTGAGAAAAACGTCAAAATATGAGCCGGAAAATAAGTCCCCCAGACGATTGAATCGCAATATTATTGAATCGCAGTGTTTTAAATAAATCGACCTGAAAGTGTGTGTGTGTGTGTGTGTGTGTGTGTGTTTTTGGGTGGGGTTTTGGCCTTGAAATTGTTTAATTCTGCAAAAAAAAGTTTGAAGTTAACTGATTTGGGATTTTTCACTTTACTCAGGATGTCACGCTTTCCAAATCTCTAACTTTATCTTCGTCCCATTTCATTGGCTGTTAGACTTTAAAAAAATATAATGTAATTCAGTCCATTTGAAAAAGGTTCTGCTAGTTTACTTTCTGTAAAGCCCGGGCGTTTTCACCCTGCAGCACTTTGTTCTGGATTTCCTCTGACTCTCCCGTCTTCTCAGTTCCAAGAAATTCCTCATTCTTTATCTGAAGGTGTAAACAGAGCCAGTTCCCAGAGCGCTCCGAGTCAGTGTTTCATCCTCTTCATATGTCGGTGGTTCCTTTGGTCCACATTCATTCTGTGCCGTCCACCTCATGGTCCTGCATGTGATACTATTCTGACCAGCGCGTCCACTGCTAACAGAAAAACTGCTTAATTTCGTTAGATATTAAGCAGATAAATAATAAATAGATGAATATATGCGTGTATGTAGAGATACAGAGTGGTAAGTTTACATATTTTTATAGTGTGATATGATGGGCATCTGTGTGTGGTGTGGTGTGTGTGTGTGTGTGTGTGTAGAGATTGAAATGGTAGTGATGGAGAAGTGTAAAATCTCAGACGTGTCCACACTGACTGAGCAGAACATCACAGACGAGGAGAAGACCGCCGCCGCCGCCGCGGGAACAGAGGGACAGAGGAGCAGGTGCTCCAGTTCATCAATATTCAAAATAGATATTTATGAGAACATGATGCAAATATAAACACTGACTAGAAGAAATTCAGTCTTGTTTTTATAGAAAAGGGTGTGTGAAAATGCGGTTTGTGTGTGTGTGTGTGTTGTGTGTGTGTGGTGTGTGTGTGTGTGTGGTGTGTGTGTGTGTGATGCAGACCCTTCTTGGACATGGTTTTACAATGCTCTTGACTGTGAGGACGGAGATTACCACACGCCCTCTTTGTTCTCTGCCTCCTCTTCGCCATGTCTCATAGCAAAGGTACACACACACACACACACACACACACACACATAATGTAGTGTGTTGCTGTGGAATAATAAGTTATCCAAATAAATCTATTAATATGTCTCTGTTAAACAATAAATAATCTTTTATATTGAAAGTCCAAATTAGCCAATAAATTTGTCATGTGATTGTTTGAAAATAATTCTGTTAATATTTATCTTATTTTTAGTTTACTTTTTTTTTTTTAGTTTTTTTTTTTTTTTTTTTTAACTTAGCTGTTTTTCCATTTGTGTTTTTTTTTTTTAAAATAAAATTAATTATATATTTTTATATATATATATTTGTTAGTCAGGTATTATTGTTTTTTTGTTAAACTAATGTAGAAAGAACTCTTAAATCTTAACTGTCTCCAGCAGTCGAAGCTGAACTAAAATATCATCTATTAGAAATAAAAAAGAAAATAAGAAAACCCCAGTGAAGGTGTGTAAACCTGTGCGGTGATGTTTATACGCAGGTATAAACCCAGAACTGCTGGAGAAGATCCAATTGCCAGTTCCAGGTCAGGAGAGGAGCAGCTACAGTCACCTTCTTCTGGAGAGGCTGATCAGAGTCACAAACCACGCTGCTCTCCCAGGTGCACACACACACACACACACACACACACACACTCAGTGTTATCAACGTAAAAGTAGTAGCTCAGTGGTTATGGTGTTGGACTGCTAACCAGAAGATTGTGGGTTTGATTATCATTACCACCATGTTGCCACTGCTGGGCCCCTGAACAATTCCCCTAACCCCCAAATGCTTAGTTGTATAAATAAAATTAAGTAAGCCACTCTGGATAAGAGCATCTGTTTTGCATAATTTTTATCCAACTGAGCACTTGAGGGTTAATGGCCTTACCCAGGGGCCCAGCAGTGGTAGCTTGGTGGCCCTGGGAATGTCCTACTTAAGCAGTGTTATGACTGAACTATATGGATAAGTGTGGAGTGATTTATAAGGGTAATAATCTAATCCTCAGATGGGAGGGTGCGTCTGGCCACTCTGGAGCTGAGCTGTCTTCTCCTGAAGCAGTCGGTGCTCTCCGGCGAGCGCTGCATCATCAAGGACGTTCATCTGGCCTGTCTGGAGGTAGGGTTCACACCGGGTTCACACACTCTCTGAAGAAATCACACACACACACACACACACATGACTAGAGAATGAGTAACTGAGACAAGGTTAAGATGAAGCAGGAATTCTTTAGCCTGGCTTACTCGATCCTGTAGGGGGGATCCCTTTCGAGTGAGGAAGCACATCTTTAATATCACTTTTACTTTTAAACCCTAGTTACAGGAAGCGGCTCTTATTTCTTCTAAAAGTCTGATGCAGATGTTTGAAAGCACCTTTATTAATAAACCGAAACATTTGTGTATTACCGTAAAGACCATAAAAGAGAATAACCGAAAACAAAATACTCATTTTTTTTTTCTTTAAGACATCAGTAAGCTTTTAAAAAAAGTATAAAAATAATATCAGATCAATGAGATGAGGGACATCCGAGATTTCCTGTAAGCGCCTGTTTTCCTGCTAGGGAAAGTGAAAGTACATAAAAAAACATCCATCATAAACAATTCTACATAATCCAGTTGTTCAGGTCTTAACACACACACACACACACACACACCTCATCACCAGCTTTATGTGTGTGTTACAGTTACACCCTAATCTAACACTGACAGCAAGCAAAGCCTTTAAACTGAGAAACTCCTCCCCTCCTTCCCATAAAAAAGATTACCACCAACACCTACACGCTCTCATTATTAATATTATATAATAATAATTATAATAATAATAATATTTCAGTGTATTCAGACTAACAATCCAACAAAGACCAACCACACACACTTACTTTATGTCTGTATATGTAACACAAGAGTTCTGTTTTTTCTTTTTCAGGGTGCCAGAGAGGAGAGTCTTCATCTTCTTAGGAGATTTTACAAGGCAAGATATTTTTCTTTTAAGTTAAAACATGAACATTCTTATTAGCGCTCTGTATGCAGCACGTCAAACTCCTGTGCTTCAGATGTCCCAAGCTGGATTTGCGGACTCTGTCCCTTTCCCCAATCCCAGTCCCCCATTTCTGTCTCCCAGCGCGATGCCTGTCTTTCTACTGTCCTTCCCCAAAATGTATATCTTAAAAAATTATTAGCAAGAGATTAATGTTCATTTAATTAGTTTAGTAATATGTTAATGTTAGTCACCATTATTAATAATGTGGGCAGGTGGTAGCTCAGTGGTTTAAGGTGTTTTGGACCGCCGATTGGAGGATCCAGCTTTAATTTCTAGCACCACCATTGGCACTGTTGGGCCCTTAAGTGAGGCCCTTAACCCCTGCTTAGATGTATAAATGAGATAAATGTAAGTCTCTCTGGATGAGGACGTCTGCCAAATGCCGTAAATGTAATAATAATTCTTTTACACACTCTAGCTCATTTCACACACACACACACACCACATACACACACACACTCTGTTTATATTTTTTTTGAAGTACTGCAGCTCAAGCGCTTCCCACAAGTCATCCAGTTTGTTTAATAGTTTTGCATGTCCACGCAGTGTGTTGACGTTTCCACATTGTGGGGTTTTACGGTTAAAGCTGCAGATTCCTTTCTCCACTCCTTACACAGTCCTCTGCTTTTACACACTCCTCTGCTCTTTTATGCTAGATGTTAAAGGGTTATTGTCAGTGAACGTGGTGTTTTTTTTTTAGGGAAACTTTTTAAAAGTCTCTTCGGGAGTTTCCTCTTTTTGTTTTAAAAGAAAAGATAAAAATTATCTTTTTTTTTTTTCTTCTTTTTTAATGCACTGATGTTCCAGAAAAGAACTGCAGTTGATGTCATCAACAACAAGCGGTTTTCCTGTAAAGCCTGTGATTTATTATCTTAGAATAATAATAATTACACCCTTTTCTAATCTAATGTACAGTGGTTTTACTATAGTGATGATGGTGGGTGTGTATGTATATGTATATGATATATATATATATATATATATATATATATACATATATATATATAATATATATAATATATATATTAAGTATTGTGTTATTTTAAACGTGTTACTCTCTGTTGTTAAGTGGATTTTGATGAATTGTGTGTGTTTTCATTTATATTTAATTTGTCCCTGAGCAGCTCGGACTGAAATTTGGATCCCAGCCTAGACAAACAAAACCAAACCTTCAGTCTGAGCCAAACTGCCCGTTAGAATGTTTTCCCAGCTTTCACTTTCAGTGCGTCTCCTTTAGTGGGAGTTACAGAGAGACTCTGACAGCGAACGGGTTTTTCTATGTGCTGCTTTCTGTAGGTTGTTCTATAATTTAAAAAAAAATGGAATGTTGAATTGGCAGAATCACTGAGCAAAGTCTGGACCATCCCATTTTCTGCTTTTTTTAACAACCGAAAGCATGTGTTATGTTCAAGGAGAAACCTGTAAACCCAACGCCTGGAGAATTTGGTCAGTTAACAAAATAATAAACTCGTTTCCACTGCGCGCTGTGGAAATTCAGGATTCTGATTTGGTCAGAAGGTCAAAAGGTGATCTAAAAACTACCCATAATGCATTGTGTGGAGTCCAATTCTGTGACCTAAAAACCTGTAAAATTGGCAGGTGGGAGCGCAGTTGTAATTCTTAGCATCTCCAAGCTGCCACTCTGTTGTTTAATATTGAGAAGCAAAAAAAAAAGGCATTATGGGATGTAGTGGGTATAATCAGTTTTTACGCTGTCCGAGCATGAGCTCTGTCTGTCTTCTATTTAACTGTTATTATTGCATGTAAATGAAGAGGAATAAATAAATCAATAAATTGTATAATTAGTTTTGTTGTTCACACTTGTGTTGTGTCTGTAATCGTAATCATGCATTGTGTCTGTGTGTGGGACATCCTGTCCTAAATGGTTATTCACATTCTGATTCTGCCTCATGTCTTTTCTTCACAGGGAGAGGAGATCTTTTCTGGACATGTTTGAAGACGAGTACAGGAGCATGACGGTGAGACGGGTTTTAGCGAGTGTGTAATTGATTCAAAGACAGACCCCAAACCGAGACTGATTATAAATCGCTGTACATGTGGCATGTGTGTGTGGGGTTCTTTTTTTCAGAGCAAACCTCTAAACGTGGAGTATCTCATGATGGATGCGTCCATACTCCTGCCTCCCGACCGGAACGCCCGCTGACCGGAATCGACCTTTGTCAAACGGCTTCAATGCGGTGACGTGGAGAAAACACGCCGAGTGAGTGAGACGGCGGAAATCACTCGCCGATATCACATACTTTTGTACGAGCTGATTTTTTTTAAAATATGCTATATTTATATAATACACTTCACATATCATATCACCCATTCAGGGTGTCCAGATGATAAATAAAACACAATACTATATATATATTAATATTTCAGTTAATTAGTTTTAATTACTAATTATTGATAAAATCTATTACTTTACAACAGGAAAGAAACATTACATTTGACTACAAAAACAGACTTTCGGGAAGTTTTGATTTGGTTTTGCTTTTTATTTCTGACGTTTAACCCCCTACTAATGCTGTTCATTTCTGTTTTGGCGAACCGTTTAAAATTCCCCGCTGATTCCGTCGCACCAGGTGTAAAAAGCGAGATATAATCTGCCCGGTCACGCGTCTGTGACATTTCTTTAAAGAAGTTAACAGATGTCACACAGACGCATTAGGATAGCTTTCATATTATTTTTTTTGAATGAAGCTCAGATTTGTTTTTGTTTTTTTTTGTATTGTATGTAGTATTGCACAACTTTTATTAAAGCAAACAAGAGTTTAACAACACAACAGAATCAAGTCACAAAGCAATGGAGATGCAGAGTCTGCAGAAACACACAATTGCACACATTTGTTTAAGCAGACGTACAAAATCTGTTTATTATTTTAAATGTTTATTTTAAAATTAACTACACACATTCGATCTGCATAACTTTAATAGAAATGAATCTATAAATGAATTAATGAGCCCAGAGGTGGTTTTGAAGAGTGTGATTCTATTGTGATTCTATTCGCTGTTTTTGTTGGATTCCGCTGTGTTTTTGTTGGATTTCGCTGTGTTTTTTGTTTTCCGCTTTTTTTTGGTTGGATTACGCTGTGTTTCTGTTTATTACAATAAAAACTTTTATATGCATAAATTTATTTTTGCACATTTTCATAAAAAACTACTGTCACAGTTTTGTGTATTTATATTATATATTTTTTTGCTGATGTGAAAACTTTGCCTATGTTTTTACAAAGAAAGAAAGCAAAACAGTCATTACACAGTAATAAAGCCGAAACGTTCAAAAGCAGCAGCAGCTTCAGGATGAAATCTGTGCAGAAATCCCCAGTGTTAAAGCAGCTCACTGACTGCTAGTCTGATGGTCTCCTCCCCTGTGAGATGAGTTCATTAGCAGAGTGTCACTTAAACCTTTCCAGAGAACTCCGGCTTTTATTCAGTTCTGAGAACTCTGTCAGCTGCCAAAATTCCTGATGAGACATGTTCTATGTTGTGTTCTCGTCCGGGAGAGGCCGTTTCACTTCCAGTGAATTTATCAGGAAGCCTTTCAGCTTCTTCATAAAGATCCATCAGCGTGTAGTCTCCAGTAGTGTTCCGCGTCGGACTGAAGTCTATTCTTAGAACACATCACAGCATCAGAATCCCAGTGTTTAAAGAGAGGAGGATGGAAAGACTAATAATAATAAAGGAGGTCACAGGAGTCAGGAGAGTCAGTAATAATCTACACTTCTCTCATCTGTTCATCAATCTTTTATTCCTCCAACACTGGAATGACGCAGTGAAAATTCTTGCGTTGAAAATTATTACTTTATCTGGTCTTTCTCGAAGACTGAAAGTAAAAATCTGTCTGCCGTCCTGCACACGCCTGATTTCACCCACACCCGCGATTGGTTAGTGTTGCTGTGATTGACAGATGGAAAGTAGTTTGTCCCTCGTTAATCCGTAATTGTTATAATAGAAAATGTTGTTGTTTTGTCTTTGCAGGCAATCCGTGTGTTCTTCATGTTACGGGCCCTGTCCCTGCAGCTGCGCGGGGAACCGGAGACACAGCTGCCCCTGACTCGCCCTGAGGACCTCATCAAGACTGACGACGTCCTCGATCTCAGTGAGTCACTCACACACACACACACACACACACACACACACACACACACACACACACACACCTAGAACTGATAAGACTAAACACTAGATTTGACTATGTGGATTTCAAACTCAATCCAATTTTCCAAATAAAATATTTTTGGTTTGCTTTTATTTATTTATCTATTTATTTACCAATCTGTCTGTCTATCTATCTGTCTGTCTGTTTATATGTCTTTTTATCTGTCTGTCTGTATCATCTATCTGTTTATATAAATGTCATTCGGTTAAAGTTTTATTTGCTTTACTTTGTAAAATCTGTCTACAGTCTGAATTATGAAAGAAACATTTCTGTAAATGATTTGGAGTCTGTAGCATCTAATCTTCACTGAGTATAGCAGATCTGCCCGTTTCTGTCTATCAGTTAGATTGTGATGATTATCTGGTTTGGATAAGTTTATGGTGTCAGCGGGTTCAGAGGTTCTCAGCAGTCGGTTTGTAGGAAACTCGCAGTCAGATAAAGAGACCAGATCCCGTGTGGGCGGAGCCTCAGAGATCCCAGTACTGATTCTTTTTCTTTTAACTTCCTCTGTGTTAATTATGTGGCAATGTCATGACTGGTTCGTATCTCGATTAACACACACACACACACACTCTTTGGTGTTTTTCTTTTTATTTATTTTTGTTCTTTATCCACTGTCTACACTTCCTGTTTCCTGGATCATCTCACAAACACTGTTCTTCTTTTATCTGTGAAATATTTTTTTATTTCCGCACACCATTGTTTCACTGTTTATGGTCAATAAACACCTCGTACCGTACAACGCCCCGTACCGCCTCCGCTGAGATTTCAAATGAAAGATTGTTTTGAAAGTTCACTAGTGAGAGGTTATTACACATACCGGTTAGTATTATGTCTTTAGTAAGCGATTATAAACTGCATCTATTCTCCCTTATATCTATACCTGGTGCACTATGCAGACTGGCTCTTATGATCTAAAGTGTTATAAACAGCCTATAATGCATTTGGTTTGTAATGCAGCAAACTATCCATGTGTTATAACATGTAATAGACGTGTTTACGGGTCATAAGTTAAGAAATAATAAGTAAGTATATCTAATTAGTGTAAAATAAATATAATTGCTATAAATAAATCAGCGGAACGTAATCCTGGACACTTTGCACTGTGCGTCTGTCTGCCTGTTAACCCTTTCTATTCCCCTCTGTCTAACTTCCTGTAAGGTGTTCAGGTGCCACGCCCCCCACCCCCTTCTGGTCTGCACCCTCAGCTCTCACTTTTACAAGTAGTGAGTGGGCATGTGGGAGAAATGAGTCACAGACAGCGTCCCACGCAGAGGGGCCCGCGTTAGCCGTGGGCAGCGTTAGCTTCCAGTCTTTTTCCTGTAGAACTCAGAACTGTAAGAGTGCTGAAGCCTGAGCCTACACACACTTTAAAACTAAACACTTAAGCTGCAGAATCATCCCTCACACAGAACGATTGTCTCCCCAAATAACCTATAACAGCGGCTGACTATATAAGAAATGTACATAACACTGCGTTTATATGTGTGTTTATTTGCAGATGTACTGCAATACCGTATAAACTGTGTAAATAAAAGAAACTGTAAATGGCTAAAAATAATTTAAATAAGTGGCACAAATCGGAGGAAATTGTCACCACATTTGCATAGAATTTACATACAAACCATGATTGGTTTATAGCCATACGGTTTAATTAGTGACATCATAAACTGGTCGGTGTTATACAGAATCAATGACTTTAGTTTTTTTTCCTGAATCATTATTTTATTATAGAAATCAGTATTTGAGTTTTTATGTTTAGACTCGAACCCGTCATTAAAGTAAATGTTGCAGAACCTGTTACTCCATTTTCCTGAAAACTGTTCTTATTTTCAAACATGACACCATGGGTTTTTTTTTTTTTGAGCGGTTTGCATGCACGTACAATGTTTTTTGTTTTTTTTGCTCGTTGCTTTTTTTAGTGCATCTCTTGCAACACAGAGCGGTTGAAAAAAAAAAAGCAAAGGACGATTTTCATTTCTAGAAATGATCTAAGTGAGAGATGGAACCCGCTCCAAGTTTCTTCAACATTTTACTGCTGCCTTTTGATAAGGATCTGTTCTGAGGGCTGTGCATTAATTTACACACCCCGAGGACCTTCAGTAATGTGTGAGTGGATGCAAAAAGCCAGTGCCTGAGCAGTACACACACACACACACACACACACACACACACACACACAAATGCTACTGATGTCATCTGTGCTATTTATAAACTTGCAGGAAATTTCATTTTGTTTCTGTACTTTATGTACACACACACACACACACACACACACACACACACCACCTAGACACCTACACATGCTCAGCATATATTTAACTTTTGATGGTTAAAAAATATTTTGCATCTCTTTTCCTTTTCTGTCCTTCAGGAGGTCGTAAATATTCATTTCATGATTAATATTCAACACTAATGGTGGGTGAAGGTGAAAGGTTAGCCCCGCCCATTTTTCAGAAACACAGCGGTTCTAGTGGGAAGTATGAATCGTATGTGAAAGTCGAGACGAGACTACACTAGACGAGACGAGACATGACTCAAGTCTCCACAGAAATCATCTGGTCAGATCGAACCCCGAGGAGGCCATGCGCTTAATTTCTCTTTTTCAAAGATACCATTATTATAAACCGAGCTTTCACTTTCCTACCAGAGCATCTCTCTCTCTTTATTACACTATCATACTCTCTC
>VCAZ01000397.1:0-17500 GCA_005784505.1 Bagarius yarrelli
ACACACAGAGACACACACACACACACATGGACAAAGAGGCTCAGTGTTGCTAATGTATCTCTTAAGTACAGGAAGAGAATCCCTGTTCTTCTTTATCTGAGTTGGCATCGGTTTGAAGACAAGACGTATGACGTATGTGGTTTGGAAAACGCAGACTGTCGTTCCTTAGTGGCGTCTACGCTTTGTTTCCCGCAGGAACTCACGCGATTCCATTTATCATGCAGAGATCCATAAAACCTCTGACTTATACCCGTTTACCACTCCGAAAAATTAGGGTCGTGGGGAGTGATGGGGTAGCCGATCCATAACCTGAAGTGAGACAGGGAGAGAGAGATGGAGAGAGAGAGAGAGAGTTTAGACAGAGAGAGATGGAGACAGCGAGAAAAGAGATACAGAGAGAGAAATAGCATAGAGAGAGAGAGAGAGAGAGGAGAGAGAGATAGAGAAAGAGAGAGAGAGCAGAGAGAAAGAGAGAGACAGAGAGTAGATATAGACCGAGACAGAGAGAGACAATAGATAGAGTGAGAGACAGAGAGAGATAAGACAGAAAGACAGAATAGAAAATTACTACAGAGATGAGACAATACAGAGAGAGAAGAGAGAGAGAGAAGAGGCAGAGATAGCTAGAGAGAGAGAGAGACATAGAGAGAAGAGAGAGAGAGATATAGAAAAGAGAGACAGAGACATAGAGAGATACAGAGAGATAGAGAGAATGACAGATATGAGCGCACCGGAGATATAGAGAGCATAGATAGAGAGAGACAGAGAGAGAGAGAGAGAGAAAGAGATAAGACGGAGAGAGAGAGAGAGAACAGAGAGAGAATAGGGCATGATTTAGCTATTTTATTGATTGTTTAATACTATTATTCTTATTATATTATATTATATTGTTGTTATTATTATAGAATAATTGTTATCTATACTTTAGAGTGTTTATAAAGCTGCTATTATAAAGTAATTATAGTGTTTGTAATATACAGTTATTTAGTTACTATCACTGCCCCTAGTGGTTGAACACATGACCTGCAGCGTGTGTCGACTGGATGCAACCAAAGGTTAAAGTTCAATAATCAGTGTGTTTCTGCTGCACGTAATTGAGGGAACTTGAGCAAAACGGAACTAAAGTTATACCAGAGACACAGAGGCTCTTACACACACACATACGCACACACACACGCACAAACACACACACACATACACACAAACACACACACACACACACACACACACACACATACACACACATACACACACACACACATACATACACACATACATACATACACACACACATAAACACACATACACACACACAGGGCTGAAAGCAGACAAACAAGTGAAAAGGAGGTGTATCCTGTGTGACAAACAACCCATTAAACAGATTATTTGTTTATCACTGTAATGAATAATTATGTGTGTGTGTGTGTGTGTGTGTGTGTGTGTGTGTGTGTGTGTGTGTGTTTGTGCGTCTTTAGTTTGCCTGTCACAGGTGCACAGGGAGTAAAACATTATTGGGTAAAATTAGATAATCAGATAACTGCATGCACACACACACACACACACACACACACACATGTACACGTACATGCAGCATATATTTAAACACACACTGCCTCCAGAATTAAAACTGAAGTTAGAAGTGGAGGTGAAGGTAAGGATAAAGGTGAGAATAAAGATGGAGGTCAAGGTGATTTTTCAGTGGTTTAAATATCTTCAGGACGTTTTTTTGCTTATCTACAATATTCTTGAGAGTGTGTGTGTGTGTGTGTGTGTATGTGTGTGTGTGCGTTTACCCTTGATAGCGAACGGTTTTCCCACAGTCAACAGCTTACACTCAGCATCACTGGAGACTTCGTAATCAAGCAGAGCTTTATCCATGATGAAAGCGTCGAGCTGAGGAGGATCTGTCCTTCAGAACACACACACAAACATCACACACCTTCTGACCAATCAGGAGCCAGCACATCTCTCTGCTAATTAAAGCTGGGTGTTGATTCTTGCTGTAGAACAGCGGCTTGTTTTATATCAATGCAGTCGTTCGAATTCGTCAGCGTTTCCATAGCAATGGAATGGATCAGGTGATTAGTTTTCTACATCTGCACACCACAGACCTACAATCACTTCCATCAGAACCGATAACCATCTTGATAACGTAGATGTTTATGAGATCAATAACTTATTGTATCGGCATGTAATTCTCTAAATGACCACAAGACAGGGTGGCCTGTGAATAGGCGACATAAGCAATTACCCAGGTCGCAAAATGACTGAGGGGCGCTACACGTTTTTTTTGTCGAAAGTGTGCCCTCCTGTGACCATTATGTGCTCCTACACCCAAATATTAAGCAAAAATATTTCTGGAAGTTAACGTCTTTGTTTACTTCCTGTCTTGTTTATTGTCATGTGATCTTTGTTCCCCATGTGTTCCTGTCAAGTGATCCCCTTGTCTATGTGTGGTGTTCCCATTAGTCACTCTTGTGTATTTATAACCCTTGTGTTTCCCCTGGTCGTGGATTTCAGTTGTGTCCCTGTACCACTGCAGTGAGTCTGTTTATAATTATGCTAACTGTTTACGTCAAGTCAAGCTTAGCTAAGTTAAGTTAAGTCTTTAACAGTTTATGTTTGTTTTGTCACGAGTTTCCTTTTGTTGGTTTGTCACTGTGTAAATAAACAGCACCTTTGGGTTTTAACCCTAGTCTCTTCAGTGGAGTTCGTTACATAACCGCTAAACTGAAAAAAATATTGTTAGAACAAAATAATAATAATTGACATCAACAAAAAAATCAGGATATCTGACATTTTATGTTGGACTAATTTAAACATCAGGACGTGATGATAATTATTCATTATCATTAATCGCTTATGCACATGCAGTTACTGTATATATTAGTTTTGTGGTTTATGTGCTGCTAAAGTTAAATAGGGGGGCGTAAACCTACAATCTCTCCTAGGGCACCACCAGAGCCTGAGCCCATCCTGTTACAAGACCACAATATTGGTGGATCTGATATTATAAACACAATATCTAATCATCACAAAGATCTAAGTATCAGGATAAACACATCAGTGAGAGCGATTAATCGGTCAATCCCTAAACACGAATAAACTGGAATCCACCTGTGGTTTCATTCTAGTTTCTCTGTGGATGTTTTTCTTCTCATTTCTGTCGTTCACTTGATTGATTCTTTTTTAAACCCTTTACAGATTTGCTGCACTTTAGATTGATTTGTTCTTTTCTCATGCAGGAACTGTAAAATTAACTGGTTTAAAAGTAAAATCGTACCATAAATAATCAAATGACTGGATTACTGTTTTTAATCCGTTTTTTCTTCTTCCTCCTTGGTTTGTTTTTCTTTTGTTTCTCGTTTGTTTTTCATCTTTCGTTCCTCCTCTGCTTCATCTCTTTCTAAAAGCTTCTCTCACACGTGTAATTTTATTTTACGGTCTCTGCTGTTTGCTCTGTTCGCTGGGTAATTATTTCAGTGAGGAGTTTATTACAGTCGAATTCTCTGTGCAGACACTACAACTGCAACAACCTGAACCCAGAGAGGGATGGAGAAAGAAAGAAGAGAGAGACAGAGAGAGACAGAGAGAGACAGAGAGAGCGTGAAAGAGAGTAAGCAAGAAAGAGTAGGTGTAAAAGGAAAATATGTAAGGAGCAGTAGGGTGTGTGTGTGTGTGTGTGTGTGTGTGTGTGTGTGTGTGTAACCGAATGACAGATAAAACAGTGTTGAGTGTTGAAGGATGTGTTCTTTGTGTCCTCTGCCTCTCTGTTCTGAATGAATTACTCTCCTGCAGGGATTTAGAGGATTTACTGTGTGTGTGTGTGTTTGTGTGTGTGTGTTTGTTTGTGTGTGTGTGTGTGTGTGTGTGTGTGATGTTTTACTACAGAGAGCCAGATGACAGGCGAAGAGACATGTGTAAGACGTGTGTCCAGGTAACGTGATTTGTTACAGTCTCTTAAGCATGTCCATTTTAAAGTATTCAGTCACACACTTCTAAGGACAATTGTCTTAGCCAACCAGAACACACTGTACTGCTCTCAGACAATCAGAACACACTGTACTGCTCTCAGCCAATCAGAACACACTGTACTGCTCTCAATTAATCAGAACACACTGTATGCTCTAAGCCAATCAAAACGCCAAGTGGCGTCCCGAGAAATGTTGCGACCTATGGAAAATATTGAGGTTGTGCCCCTTAACACACCCATTCATTACATTACTGCTAGTATTGATACTACTAATAAATCTGATCTCTGAAGGGCCTCAAAGTTTGTGGGCCCTTAGAATCATCCCAACCTTCACATTTAGCGGCACCCAGAGAACACTCCATACCTCCCTCAGCCAATAAGATTATACCAGATCTCTCTTAGCCAAGCAGAACACACCTGTACATGTATGTGTAAACAAGCTGTTGCTATGGAAACAATAGAGATTAAGAGCAAATTCATAATTATAACACAGCGCTATTGCCAGAGCTGCTGTTTTACAGAATCCATCAACACCAGATGACCAATCAGACGGCAGGATGAAAGTTATGAGTGTTACTTGAGCGTAGCGACCCCCTGTGGCGTGTTGGGCTGGTTAAAGTGTTTCATGTACTCGTGTACATCAGGAAAACTCTTCTTCATGTACTCTTCAGCGCTGCTTTCGTGGACCGTTCCAAAGCGGAACCCCAGAGACGGGTGCTGGAACTGAAACACAAAATCACGTGTGTGTTACTGCTATACTGCTATATAACTTGTGATGTCAAAATCATCTGACCAACTAGCAGTGGAACAGTGGAAGTCTTTCTGTCTCTACTTTTCTTAAATCTTTATTTACAGCAGTCTGCAGTTCTAATATTACTACAGACTAGCAGCAGGTTGATAAAAAAAATTAGCGAGTGTGCTGTCTCACCTTTGTGTCGTGAATTCCTGATACCTCTTCGAATATTTTCTCGCCAACCATTACAGCTGCTAAGCTAGCCGTGTAGCTAGAGAGCACCAGCAGGCAGAAATTGCCCAGAGGTTCATGAGAAACCGTCCAGTTGGGCATTTAGGCATTTTGCTGGAGACAATTCTTCCAAACAGCACTGTGTAGCACAGGTTGAGAGCAGAACAATAGGAGAAATCTCCGACCGAGTTTTGCCCATGGGGAGTCATTCGGTATGGACTCTTCCACTCGTACAGTGTAAGAAAGAATGCTGTGATGTGGAGCATAATGAAAATTCCAACCCACATGGACCAATGTAATGGCAACATGAAAGCCCCAGAGGGCGCATTTGTGTTCTTGCCATGCACGAGGATGGCCAGGCTGGTAGAGAAGAAGGGGCTGGTAAAGTCTATCACTTGACTGTGTGCCGAGTTAATGCTGAAGCTGGTGACAGCCATGTCAGCTGCTCCGCTCAGAAGGTCTCCCACCAGGCCTGACCACTGGCCATTTTTCTCAGCTCCGTATCTCCCATTTCCTACAATGTAGAGCTCAAACTCAAATTGCATGTCCTCTGCAAGCTTCTCCAGCAGGTCAATGCAGTATCCATAGCAGCATTTGATCATCTCAGGTGGTAATGCACTGCTGTTTTTATGCTCCAGATCTCTAAAAAGCTGGTCCAAAACATCTGAACTGTTCGTCTTAGAGTCCAGACAAAGCCGTCCAGCTGAACACTTGCCATCGTCATCAGCCTTGCGAGTGAAAACAAATGGACGCTCCACTAAAGTCACAACACGAAGTCTGTGCCCAGAAACAGAAAGTCCAGGATGCCAACGTCCTCCTGGCTGGACGGTCACAACCTGATCCATCTCATCTTTTATTAAATCCGACCACATGCTCTTCTTATCCATCTCCAGGTGTCCAGAACGCCACTCAGCCACTGTGACCCAGCTCGGCTGACCAAAAGCATCCCTCTGGAGGTTCCAAATGTGGAAGTCCTGTGTGGTGAAAACTCTGGAGATAGAGGGATCTAGGCTGACATGACCTGTCAGACCCTCGAAGGAGGTGTCGTAGAGGAACCTGTATGAACACACACACAAAAAAGGAGTCAGAAAGGAAACAGAGCCCAGGCGTGAGGAGATACTCTAAAGAGAAAGTAATTGATTTTAATCAGATACTCCAGTGACATGCTGGCAACAACTGAGAGATAAAAAAGGACAACACCTCATAAGAGGAATGACAGTGTGATCCGCTTCCTGCTGAGAATAAAAACACACAAAAGAGTGTTTATTTAAGATGAGCTTCAGTTACTAGTTGAATTTTAAAGAGCTTAAGCAAAGAGATTCTAAAATCTTGATAAAGCTCACAGCACTGTAAAAACCCTGAGAGAAATAAACCATAAGTTGGCTATGAACACAGACAAAAGTCTATAAAACCTTCACGGTACAGTAACTCTACAGTAACTCTACAGTAACCTACAGTAACTCTACAGAACCTTCACAGTACAGTAACTCTACAGAAAAACTCTACAGTACAGTAACTCTACACAGAACACTCTCACAGTACAGTACAGTAACTCTACAGAACCTTCACAGTACAGTAACTCTACAGAACCTTCACAGTAACTCTACATTGTCTCTACAGTAACTCTACAGAACTTCCACAGTAGAGTAAGTCAGTAACTCTACTATATATCTACATTAACTCTACAGTAACTTTACAGTAACTCTGCAGTAACTCTACAGTAACTCTGCAGTAACTCTACATTAACTCTACAGTAACTTTACATTAACTCTGCAGTACTACAGTACAGTAACTCTACAGTAACTCTACAGTAACTCTACAGTAACTCTACAGTACAGTAACTCTACAGTATCTCTACAGTAACTCTGCAGTAACACTACAGGACAGTAACTCTACAGTAACTCTACAGTAACTCTACAGTAACTCTACATTATCTCTATATTAACTTTCTAGTAACTCTCCAGTAACTCTCCAGAAACTCTGTACTTATTCTACAGTAACTCTGCAGTAACTCTACATTATCTCTATAGTAACTCTAAAGTAACTCTACAGTAACTCTCCAGTAACTCTGCATTATCTCTACAGTAACTCTAAATTCATTCTACAGTAACTTTAAGGTAACTCTTTAGTAACTCTAAAGTATTTCTACAGTATCTCTACATTAACTCTACAGTAACATTTCAGTAACTCTACAGTAACATTTCAGTAACTCTACAGTAACATTTCAGTAACTCTACAGTAACATTTCAGTAACTCTACAGTAACTTAACTATACTCTCCTGCTCTACACTACGTTTATAGTCTTTTGCTTGATTGATGTGTCTGAAAATGGATGGCTTGGTGTACTTCGTCCTGTATGTAGACTGACAGGAAATAATTGCCTGCTGCTTTGATGTTTGCTGCTGTAACTCGGAGATCCGTGTCCACTGTTAAAGTATAACAAAGCCCAGATTCTGCCATTGTTCCGAGTGCTGTGATGTGAAGGAACAAATGACAGACTTCAAACTTGCAAAAATTAAAATTCCTTAACAGGCATGTCTGTCATTCTTCCTGCATTATCTATTTCAATTGAGTTCACACACACACACACACACACACACACACACACACACACACACACGTATGCTTTTTATAGCTCTTGATTGGTTCTTGCTCCTATAAATCAGTGGGGAATTCTGACCAATCTGGAGGCTGAGGAACACATACTACACCAACACGAAACCTGTAAATCAAAGGAAAAATCCGGGCTGGAAATATCGCAGGGCGTTAACGTCACCTCAGGGGCAGAGGAGAAGAAAGATATGTGATCACCATCTTCAGAAATCACCCAACAGCCCTGAGATTACCCAGCATCCTTTACTGATTTACGGATAGGAACCAATCACCTGCTGGGCTTTTGGGTGTCATGCATTTACATGAATAATAACACAACCTGCAGAGGAACCAGCAATCCGAAAATTCCTCATACACTCGTTTTCCAACTTTAAGTTACGAACAGACAGAACGGAGATCAGACAGTAGCGGGGTGTGTAAATCAGATTATGGGTTTTTATGGGGTTTATGTTATAAATAGTAACAGCAGCACTTTCATCCAAATTAGATGTAAAAATGTGGTAATGTGGAGATAATATTTAACTGTGGATATCAATGTAATGTAGATATCATGTTATAATGTGGTTATAATGCTGTAGTTATCATTTGTAATGTGGAAATCATATAGTCATCATGTGGTTAATGTGGTCATCATGTGGGAAGTGGTAGTGCACCGCCACTGCTGGGCCCCTGAGCAAGGCCTCGACGCCCAGTCACTCAGTTGTATAAAAGAGATAAATGTTAGTCTCTCTGGAGAAAAACATCCGCCAAATGTCCGGAATGTAAATGTTATCAGGCGGTTATAATGTGATAATCCGGTTGTATAGTGATCAAGTGATAAATGTTTATCATGATATTGTGCTTGTCATGTGTTTGTGTAGATATCAACAGTATCTTATATGCAGTGACGTGGTTATAGTGTGTTGTTGTAATCATGTGGTTATGACATTGTAATGTGGTAATAAGTTAATAATGAGTATGTAGTTATAGTGTAGTAATGTAATAATCCTGTAGCGAAGTGTTTATTATGTGGTATTACGAGAATGATGTAACGTTTTTATGATGTGCTAAAGTGATTATCGTGATGGAATCCGGTGATCATGTGGTTATTATCGAGTCATTTGGACCACAGCACAGACATGGAGCTGTTCATCGAGTTTGGGGTAGAAATGTTTAAAACGCCGCTTTAATTTCACCTCTCACTCGGATTTAGCTGTTAACAGCGGCATGTGCGGTAGAGGAGAGCGGAGAACGCTGGGGTTGATGGGTAATTTATGGATGAAAAAATGAATACTCTGTGCTGATGGAGGTCACACACACACACACACACACACACACACACACACACACACACACTATTATAATCCACGACTGAAAATGAAATGAGTTTGGCGGTTGAATGAGGACACCTGACGATCTGGAGTTTTTCTCCCCCACTGGAAATTTCGCCACCGCAGACGAGGACAAAATAACAACTTAGAAAGTCACGAAGAATTTCACTTTTCCATCCATCAGCGCCGTCTGAGACATTTCAGTCTTCAAAAATGAGCACATGGATATCATCACGCTGAACTATAACGGAAGCAAAATTTAATCTCTCAGTAAAATTAGAGAGAATTTACAGAGATAGAAAATCAGTTCTGAGAAATAGAATCGTGAAGCATAAAACGGCAGAAAAAGCAGAAACGGTTTACACACTTTCATTCAGCAAATATGTCCTTTATTAATGTTGTTATGCCTATAAATTATTTACTACTAGAAGATAATAAATAATTCTAATCAAATTTGTTCTACAGTTAAACAATTCATAAATTAATAAATTATTAATATCAACTCTGTACTTTAAGTCTGAAAACATCCGATAATCTGTAAAACAGTATAATTATAAATACATATTTTTATTTACTCAAATGAATTTTAAAGATAATTTTAATGAAATTTGTTTTAAAGGTTATAAAGTAAATATACAGGTATGAACAAACAACCAAAAAATGTATGAAAAATAAAAGTTAATGTACATATTAAATCTAAAACCCTTTTGTTTTTCTGTAAAGGATCAAAGGAATTAAAGGAATCCGCCGATTCCTTCATTTCAAATAAATTTCATTCGACTTTAGTTATCTGGATAAAGAATGTTTCTGATTTATCTTATATAAAATTTAATTAACAATATAATTTATTTACTCCTGAATTGGAATAATTGATTGGCTAAACTCACATTTCTGACGATACTTTAATGTACACAAACATGTGATTCATTACAATATTAATATTACATCATCATTTCATCCAAATGTGGCTGTAAAAGACAAATTCCTCGAGTGTGTGAATGCAATAAACATTTTTTCTTATTGTGAGCATCAGATCCACACACACACACACACACACACACACACACACACACACACACACACACACATTGAAAGCGAGCTAGAAGCCAGAGATAAATGTTGACTTTGTGTGGAATGAGGGAGACGAGCCAGAAAAGTTCATCACTCCGGAGTTTTCTGGAGAAGGAAGCTGTGAAATGTCATGCAGATAAAGAACTTTATTTATAGCAGCAGAATCAGAATGAAGATCAGATCTTTCCTCTTTTCTCTGCACTACAGGGTGATCCTAAAAAAGAGTGAAGTAAAAGAGAGAGAGAGAGGGTGAAAGGTGGAAAGAGAAAGTGTAAAAGGAAAGAGAGGGATGAGGTAGAGAAAAGGGACAGTAGCATGAAGCTCTCCACACTTTTGTTATTTTTTCATTGTTCCTGTTGTGCTTCAGGTGAGCAGAAGTTTTGGAACGCATGACTGACAGCTAGTTTGAGGTCTGTTAACTGAAGAACCGCTTTTAAGAAAAAAAGCAAGAGACAGCAAACAGATTGGATGAGGACAGTAGAATCCAAAACCAACAGCAGGTGGCATCATGAACATCCAGAGTGAAGGCTCCACAAGCCACCTTAAAAATATCGAGACCACAGAATACACACCTCTCATCAGCAAAAAGAAACAGAGGATCAACCTTGAATTCCCAGAGATGATTCACAAACGTTCTGGAAGAAAGAGGAACCTCAATTGAAGTGTGGAAGAAGACAGGATCTGTTCATTATCCAGTACATGTGAGCTTATCTCTGAAGCATGGTGGTGGTAGTGTCGCAGTGTTGGGCTCACATCACTGCTTCTGGAACCTTCTTACTAATCTTCCCTAATGATGAAGCTTATGACAGCAGTAGTAGAACAAATTCAAAAGTCTGTTTAAAGGAAAATGTGGCATAATTAATCAGGAGGAAATTCATCATGCAGGCAGAGAACGAAATCCAGGAGGATGAACTTCCTCAGCTCCATCACGGCACAAATTTGTAAAGCAGCCAAGAACAAGACACCTTCTTTAACAACCACTGCAGTGAAGCAGCACTGAAGAAAACTCAAACTAAGGCAACAGAAGATCCTGGAGTTCCTATACTATCAAACATAAGCACTTCATCAAAGATCTCCAGATAAATGTAATAATACCCTAATCTTTGAACGTGAGCTGCAGTGCATCTGTGTGCTGCATCCCAGAGAACAGTGCTGAAGAACTACATCACAGTGTGGAAGAAGAATCACCAACTCAAATCCATCCTGCTAACCTTTAAACTTACTACTCAGGGGCCCAGTAGTGATAATTTGGTGTCACTGGAAATCAATCCCAGTCTTACAATTAGCAATCCTTAACCACTAGGCTACCACTTTCTGCTTAAAACACACCCTGCTTAAAATAGTTTTTTTTTCCTGAAGTGACCTTGACCGTATGGGAGTTCCCTAGGGAGTTGATAAAACTCTTATCTGGTGTAATTTCACCACGCGGGTCACATCAAATATCTAGAGAATTCGCTAATCACGCTACAGGCTCTAATCTCCGGAAAAAAATTGCTGGTGTAAGTTGATCGCTAAGTTCCAGCACTGACAGATGAATAAGAGAACACAGGGTAAAAGAGAGTGAGACAGGGTGAAAGAGAGTGAGACAGGGTGAAAGAGAGTGAGACAGGGTGAAAGAGAGTGAGACAGGGTAAGGGACAGAGTAAGAGAGAGTAAATTAAATACTTATTTTAGTTATGTAACATGTGAAACCCCCAGAGGACCTGGTGGCCTGGAATATTAAGCGCTAAATCGTTCTGCTCTCAAGACGCTGCTGCTTTAATTGGCTTTTTCAAAGAAAATGCAGACGTAGCTCACAGCTTTTGTGTTGCTAATAGAGACAAGCATGCTATATGCTAATGCGCTAACCTAAAAAAAAGAGGAGAAAGAGAAAAAGACTGAAGAAAAGGGTAAAGGAAGGTTAAACACAGAGAGCGTAAAAGTTTAAAAGAAAAAAGGAGGTGTGGCCTTGGGTTTGATTGAATTGTATAAACGAAGGAGTTTTGGCAGATAGAGACAGACAGACAGACAGACAGACACATAGAAAGAGACTTTGCTTAACCCTAGATGGGTAATTCAATCTTATCTTTCTATCTGTCCATCTCAGTGAAGGCGGTGTGTGGTCTCTGTATCAGGTGGTCTCAGTGAAGGAAGTGTGACATTTTTACCTGTCAGTCTCAGTAATTATTAGTGTCAGACGCAGAAAATAATACGTTTATAGCTATACAAGCAGAGAGAGAGACAGATGAACGGACAGACAGACAGACAGACCATTCAGAGAGTCATTCCTACGCTTACCTTGACTGGTAGTGTCAGAATGAGAGCACCGTGTATACTGATATTAGACAGACAGTCATGCAGAGAGACAGAGTAACAATACATTATACTCTCATGCTCACCTGGACAGGTAGTGTCCGGATGACAGCACCTCGTGTTTATTGGGTTTGTCAAAGCAGCAGTTCACCATGTTCTGGATGAGCGCCAGGTCGGGTCGCACCACACTGGCATTGGTCACAGCTTTGCCCACCAGATGCAGTGCGTCTCCTATGTAGGAAACTGAGCGGCCTGCGCTCTGTCTGGCCATATGCTAGCAGACCTTTTGGAGACCCAACAGCACTTAAAGCGTCCGGGTTCAGAGGCAGTCCAAGAACCCAGAGTGTGTGTTCAAGTCGTGCCGCTCCACGCAAAACCAAGCTCATACACTCTGGGTCTGACCCAAACACCACCACGCTGGAATGCAGAGCGGATGGGGTTTGATTCATGAGCTGTTTCAGAAGCTCGACTACTTCCTGGTCTTTCTGAGGAACTTCCTTTGATGCGTTCTCTGTCCTTTTATGTAAAATAAATTTGTTGTTGTTGTTATTATTAACTTCTTCCTCACTTAAAGAAGGTTCCCAATGGCTATTAAGGTCAAGGGTTTCCCACAGATGCCAGTATGAGCCATTAAGCCCAGCCGTACCCTGCTGCTGGAGGTGTTCTAATACCCCACTGTCACCCATTCCGGGGCATATCACCGCTGCCCCACCCTGCCACCCTGTTCGCACCAAGACTGACAGAAGCACTTTGGCCAATCCAGATGCAGGGACGTAAGTCAACATCTGCAGGTGGAACCGATTCTGAAAAAGAAAAAACCAACACACACACACACACACACACACACACAAACACACATTCTATGTTTTAGGTCAGTACATACATGCTGTGTTTTGGTACAAAAGTAAAATAAAAGAAAACATTGAGTAAGTGTGAGTCACTCAAATGGCGTGTGGGATCAGCAATGGGTGGGGCAGGGGGAGCTGGAAAACAAGCTCTTGCCCAGAGCTGGATAAGGTTTAAGGGCTTTGTACGTGATCCAACACCTTCAATCAGAAGTCCAACACACTAAGCTACCATTTCCCCTATGATCACATGTTCCATCAACCAAACCAAAGATTCTCACCTTATTTTACCAAAATCTACCCAGACTCTTTACTCCTTCACTTCCTCAAACACTTATCTCCATCATTCCCTCCTCTCTAGTGTCTAAGAGAAACCTGGGGTCCTGGTAGGTTTTTCACCGCAGAAGCTGCTGGCCAGTAAGACAGAAGGAGTTTGATGATTGTTTGACTGATGACTGTTTATGAAGGTCATCCTAGCAGAATGACTGCACAAAATAAGCTTTTTAATCAACTAAACATACATTTCCAGATGGATATAAAATACTTTTAGGGCAGTTCTAACCTACATCTGGGAACAAATATCGGTACTTCAAAACTTTATGCCAACAAAACAACGACTAGACAGAACCTTCTGTCTGACTCTACCTGCCATAGCACAATCATGTACCCGGCCACATCACAGAACCTGGTTTTCTTCTCATGCTTCATTACACTCACTAACCTGTGGTCAGCTGGTCTGCTGCTCATCACGTTTAATCCTTTCCAGCGTTCCCATCTGCTCCATTTCAGGTCACATTAAACATGAGATTACGTCATCTGAGAGAAACGCTGAGAATATTAAAGAGTGTTGATCTACTCTATGATCTCACTGAAGATCCCTACAACACTCAGACTGTCCAATCAGAATCTTCTGCATCTCCTTCAGATTCATCTCTTTATCTTATCCCTATGATCTTAATCAGCTCATATCTACTCATTGACAAACGCCCTACAAAGAGCAGAGACTTTCCTGAACTTAAAGTCACCTAACTGCAGTTTCAGTGCTGTGCTTCGCTGATCATCTCAGAAAAAACATTCCCAGGTGGGACGTTGTGTGAAACAAAAATAAATGCAAAATACAGTGACCTGCATTTCCTTTTCGACCCATATTTCATTGAAAACAGCACAAAGACAAGCCATGCAATGCTCAAACTGATGAACTTTATTGTGTCTAATAAATATTGACTGATTTTAAATATGTTTCTTAAAACCTTCCCAAAGATTTGGGTAATGCTCCAAAATCACCTGTTCGGAAACAGGTGAGCGTCATGATTGGGTATGAAAGAAAGATCCCCAAAAGGCTCAGTCACTCATAAGGATGGGGTGTGGTTTTCTGTTCACTGTGTCAACAACTGCAAGAGCAAATAGTCCAACAATTTAGGAACAACAATCCTTAATGTATAATCGCAAGGAATCTAGGAATTCCCTAATGTAGTGTCCCTTAATATCATCAGAAGTATCAAAGAATCTTGAGAACGTAAGCAACAAGGCTGAAAATCAACACTGATTGGTCATGACCTTTGAACCCTCTACATTAAAAATAGATCCTGTAAAGGATTTTACCACATGGGCTCGGAAACACTTCGGAAAACCATCGTCATTTAACACAGTTTCTCGCAACATCTACAAATAAGTTAAAACTGTATCATGCAAATCACGTCTTCTGGCTACATAAGACAAGACCATCCAGATTGCTATCAAGTTTAAAATCCAGCATCTGTGATGGTGTGGGGGGGGTGTTGGCGACCAGGGCATGGGTAACTTGCACATCTGTGACAGCACCAGTGATACTGAAATGTTTTGGAGCAAAATATGCTGCCATCCATACGACAGCTATTTCAGGGACGTCCATTTCAGCGAATCATTACCAAGCTACATTCTGCAAGTGTTACAACAGCTGAGACTGACCTGTCGGCAGTCCGGACCGGTAGCCCAGTGGCACATTGTGAAAGCACAACTGAAGTCAGACATCAAGCAAGAATGGGAAGTGTGAACAAGGTCTCAGTTTTCCCAAACACTGATCGAGTTGTTTTCAAAGGAAAGATGATGTAATACAGTGGGGAAAACGGCAGCAGTGGCAGTGGTTGGCTCGGGGCAGTGGTGACTCAAATATATAAAGCGCTGAGTTGCTGATCTAAAGACCAGGAGACCTGAGTTTAAGCCCCCCCACCACAACCAGCTGTTAATATGAAGACCAGAAACACCCCACCAAGCCAACCACTGTTGGGTCCTTGAGCAAGACTCTTAAACCCTTCCTGCTCCAGGGGGCGCTGTATCATAAACTGACCCTGCGCTCTGAACCCCCAACTTACTAAGATGGGATATGCGAAAAAAGAATTTCACTCTGCTGTAAAAAAGTATATGTGCGAAAATAAAAGCATTTACATTTACACGTGTCTCAGATCTTTTGGATTAATTTGGAGCAATTGATTTGATCAGTTTAAAAACATTGCATATTTTGTCCTGATGGTCTTTCTATTCTGTTGTTATTGATGTTTTACACAATGTCCCACTGTCATTGCAGTCTGGGAACTCTAAAGCAGAGAAGGAGAAAACTCAATGTTTATTGTGAACATCACTATGCTTTTCTATCTAGATGTGGATACTGGAGTCGGAGCTGCGTCTTGGTCAGGGCCGGAACTCATCCTGAACCGGTTTCATGTTTGAACTAACAGGGATGAGAAACCTGATAGGTCCCCACTATGTGACCTGAATCACTTGTTATCATTTGCTTTTTTTTAATCCCTGTATTACTTTTTTGTTTTGTTTTTGTTTTAATGTTCCTGGTCAGTGAATCGGTTTTAAAACCCTGTGGTTGCCATTACCCCACCCCCATTACTCCTCATATACATGCTTTTCTCTATCTACTTTCTAGTTATTGCTGGATTTTGCTGGTGGAGCTGATAGAGGAGAGCACTGATTGCTGAATGTAGCCGTTTCAGACAATGGCAGGTCACACCACACACACACACACACACACACACACCACACACACACACACACACACACACACACACAGTGCTTTAGTCTTAGGTGTGCGACTTAAAATTTTTTACTTATGAATTTTATTTTAGATTCCATAACATTTTGACAGACATTAATAAACTCACTAAACGCTCAGAACAACCAAAAGCTACAGCAGCGTTCTTTTTAAAGCACTAGGGTGTGTGTGTGTGTGTGGGTGTGTGTGGGTGGTGTTGTGTGTGGTGTGTGTGTGTGTGTGATGTGCTAGAAGGGGTGGTTGAAAGGAAATAAATGATGATGTAGTGAGTGTGTTTCTTTTACTCTGCAGAAATCTGTGTAATGCGACAGATTTAGCATGTTTTTGATGTGCTGCTTCGGGCTGAGGTGTGTGTGTGTGTGTGTGTGTGTGTGTGTGTGTGTGTGTGGTGTGTGTGTATAATGTCTCAGTGTAAGTGTGTGTTACATGCAGAGGGGTTTTGTCTGCATTAATCAATGTTGATGAATATAAATATGAACATGAGGAAACGATGCTCCTTCTGCAGTAGATCAGACGACGGTGTGTGTCATTAATCTTCTGTTTAGACTGTCAGCAGTGGAGAGGTGTGTGTGTGTGTGTGTGTGTGTGTGTGTGTGTGTGTGTGGTTTATTTCACCCCAGAGTTTATTCCCCTAGACCATAAACACACAGGCTGTCTGTCTGATCATACACCTGTCTGTCTGATCATACACCTGTCTGTCTGATCATACACCTGTCTGTCTGATCATATGCCTGTCTGTCTTATCATACGGCTGTCTGTCTTATCATACGCCTGTCTGTCTGATCATACGCCTGTCTGTCTGATCATATGCTTGTCTGTCTGATCATACGCCTGTCTGTCTGATTACGCCTGTCTGTCTGTCATACGTCTGTCTGTCTTATCATACGTCTGTCTGTCTTATCATACCTGCCTGTCTTATCATACGGCTGTCTGTCTTATCATATACGCCTGTCTGTCTTATCATAACGCCTGTCTGTCTGTCATAGCTTGTCTGTCTGATCATACGCTCTGTCGTCATATACGTCTGTCTGTCTGATCATACGGCTGTCTGTCTGATCATACGGCTGTCTGTCTGATCATACGGCTGTCTGTCTGATCATACTGCTGTCTGTCTGATCATACGGCTGTCTGTCTTATCATACGGTCTGTCTTATCAGTGTCTGTCTTATCATAACTGGTCTGTCTTATCATACGGCTGTCTGTCTTATCATACGGCTGTCTGTCTGATCATACGGCTGTCTGTCTGATCATACGGCTGTCTGTCTGATCATACGCCTGTCTGTCTGATCATACGTCTGTCTGTCTGATCATATGGCTGTCTGTCTGATCATACGCCTGTCTGTCTTATTATACTGCTGTCTGTCTGATCATACACCTGTCTGTCTTATTATA
>VCAZ01000397.1:22500-70000 GCA_005784505.1 Bagarius yarrelli
CACTCCGGCAGGCTCGCTCTGATCATCAGACAGGAACAGGAAATTATTCACATGTCTAATAAATAAAAATAATGTTTTATATTCAAGTGTGTGTGTGTGTGTGTGTGTGTGTGTGTGTGTGTGTGTGTGTGTGTGTGTGTCTTATTAGCTGTATTGCGGCGACACTTGGACCTGTTATTACTCTTCATAAAGTTGGTGTAATGTGGTTTGCGGTGTTGAGCCCCGGAGTCAGATGGCGTCGGCGCGTCACATTACAGCAGCGAGCGAAGATTCATCACCGCACAGCAAAAACACGCAAGTAATGAGGACTTAACACGCTCCACCATTCACCCTCTACACCTATCAACATCCCTCACAGAACAGACACACGACCACCACCGAGACGCAGGACAGATGGAGCGGAAACAGAGAGGAGACAAAGCTAAGATAAAGCTAAGATAGAGCAGAGACAGAGTAAAGCATAGACAAAGCTAGGACACAATTGAGACACAGAGCAGAGAGAAAACTGAGACCAAACTAATGGAGCAGAGAGAGAGAGAGAGAGAGAGAGAGAGAGAGAGAGAGAGAGAGAGAGAGAGAGATGGAACTGGGATGGAACTGAGATGGAGCAGAGACAGAGCCAAGACACAATTGAGACAAAGATGAGACACAGACTAGAGCTAAAGCTGAGACAGAACCAATGGAGAAGAGAAAGTGAGAGAGAGAGAGAGAAATGAAGCTGATGAAAACATAAGGGTTGAGATCAAGCTGAGATTGAGACCCAGTGAAGTGGAAGGACACCTGAGACAAAACATGAAAAAGTTGGAGATAGAGCTGAGACAGAGTTGAGACAAAGCTGAGACAGAACATGGATAAACTGGAGATAGAGCTGAGACAAAGCTAAGATACAGTTGAGATGAAGCTGAGACAGAGTTGAGATCGAGCAGAAGCAAAGCTGGGTGTGGGCTGAAACAGACATGAGGGAGAGCAGGGACAGGGCTGAGACAAACTGAGACGTAACTTGTATTTGCTCTGGATTTTATAGAAGCACACTATTTCTGTGTGTGTGTGTGTGTGTGTGTGTGTGTGTTAAAAGTTAAAGGTTCAAATAATGGATAAAAAGCTTTAACTGAAAGCAGAACGTCACCATCTGCATTATCAGTAAAATCATTCCCAGCTTTCCTTCACCCACAGGAAACAGAGCCACTCGTTTCTCTCCTCAGATTCTACAACAGATCCAAAAGTATTGGCACTCTTTAAGAGAACAGGCGACAGTGAGAGAAAAACAAAGGTGACACGTGAGCGCTCGGGAGACGACTCGCTCTGCTCATTTTCCTCTAGAAGTTTCTGTAACTAGTGAAGGTTTATTTTTAGCGAAATATCAGTTGGTTAATAATTGATGGAGCTGCAAAGGAGAGAAAACAGCATTAAGTTTGTTCCTGGGGTCAGAGGGCATCATCAGTCCTCCTCCGTAAACAGCCTTCAGTCACGATATAAAGTGAAAGAAAAACCTCCACAGTACGAGGAGATGTTTACGGCACGGATAACAGACCGCGTTACCCAAAAACAAGAAGAAAAACAATAAAGATCAACAAAATGTAACTGACTGTCCAGGTCCACAGTATGACCCAGGAAGATATCAGAGATCAGTTAATAAACACTTCATACATCCACATCATCCTGAGACACGTCTGACAGCACAGACGGTCCTGATTGATCATGTGATTATAAATGTCATGTGACCAGATTATTAGTGTTGAACTTGATTACTCAGCAAGAAAGAGAGCGAGAGACAAAGAGAGAAAGAGAGAGAGAGATACAAAGAGAGAGAGAGAGAGAGAGAGAGAGAGAGAGAGAGAGAGAGAGAGAGAGAGAGAGAGAGAAAGAGAGAGAGAGAGAGAGAGAGAGAGAGAGAGAAGAGAGAGAGAGAGAGAGAGAGAAGGAGAAGAGAAGACGAGAAAGAGAGAGAGAGAGAGAGATTAAAAACAAGAAAGAGAGAGAGAGAGAGAGAGAGAGAGAGAGAGAGAGAGAGAGGGGATAATGTCGGTGTGGCTCTCTTTCTTGCTCTCTCGCTCTTTTGCCATCTTCCTCCAGCAATCTCTCTTTCTTGCTCTCTCTCTCTCTCTGTCTCTCTCTCTCTCTGTCTCTGTCAGATTCAGATGCAGGAGTGTTTATTGGTGTGAGTGTAAATAAATGACACTGTTGTTAAAGCAGAAACAGTCGAATTATAAACAGAATAAAGGAACAGGAACAGGAAAATATAACAATAATAATAATACTAATAATACTACTAATAATAACAATAATAACAGTAATACTAATAATAAAGATATATACAAATGTCAGTGTATAGAGTGTGTAGTGTGAGTTGTAAGTGTATGATGTGTGTGTGTTCAGTGAGTGTGTGTTCAGTGTGTGTGTGTGTTTAGTGTGTGTGTGTTTAGTGTGTGTGTGTGTGTGTTTAGGGTTTGTGTAGGGTGTCTCACTGTTCCTCTGGTGCTCTGATTGGCTGGTGTATTTAGCAGCGAGTGCTGCGGTTCCTCCTTCACCTAAAACAATGGCAGTTTTTCTGCTCTGTTCATTTGCTGTAATTTGGTATTTTGCTGGTGTTTTTTGGTGAACGTGTTCCTCAATTGTTGATATGTTGAACACTGAAGGAGGAAGTGTGTCTCTGTCTCCACCTTAATTGCATACAGAGCTCTCCGTGCTGTTCCTTTAGTGCAGTCACTCCCAGATCAAAGCCTTCAGAGGCGCTAAGTTTCAGTCCTGATGGTCGTAGTGTAGAGAGTGCTCTAGAGCCGTGTTTCCCAGAGTGAACACACGTCTGTTTTCCTGAGATCTGACCTTCTTTTGGAAGACGACTATTTTAGTTTTGGCCTGATTGACTGTCAGGGTCCAGTTCTGACAGTACTGCCCCAGCAGGTCCAGCTGCTGCTCTAACCCCTCTTCTGTAGGAGACAGCAGCACTAGATCATCTGCTGGAGCAGAAGTTTGACTTCCGTATTCCGTACTGCAGCCCTGTCTTACTCCTCGCTCCCGAGTGAAGTATTCTGTCCTTTTCTTACCCAATTTAATACTAGATTAAATACTATTTCCCTCTCTAACTTACTCTCTTGCTCTCTTTTTCTCGCTTTCTTTCTCTCTCTCACTTACACTCTTTTTCTTGCTCTTTCTTTATTTCTCTCTCTCTCTCTCTCTCTCTCTCTCTCTCTCTCTCTCTCTCTAATCGATCTAACCCGTGTTCTGTTCTGAATTGGTTTGGATTTTAGCTTGTGTTTAGGTGCAGAGCCGGGGAGGAGCTGAGGAATCAATTCTCATCTGCAGTAATGAAGCGTAGCGATGCCACAGTGACGGGTTTAGAACAGCAGCACAGGAGACACGCAGACACATTCATCATGTCGTCTCAGTGAGTGTTTCCTCACCGCTCGCCTCGGGTTTCTTCCTGTAAGGCTGCTCTGATATTGTGTAGCCACCCAATCATGTGACCAAGTCTCCTGAGAGCTCCACCAGTTGTTATTTTATGGATCATTATCCTGACAGATGACTGAACCTGCATCAGGAGAGGAATTCTGTATAAACACAATGAGGAACATCTGGAGAACTTCTGGTGTATGTGCAACTGAGACCTTCAACAAAGTCACATGAAGAAACTCAAACTAAAAAACATGCCTGAAAACTGAGCAGCTTTATGGGTGTGACCTTCATCAGAAAACCCTGTGATGTCACATGCAATATAAATGAGGTGAACCTTCTCAAACCTACAGTTCAACTTCTTTGAAACCAGCTAAGAGAGATAACGCTCTTGTTTTAACCAACAGGCTCTACACGTCTCTCCATTCATCAGAGTGAGAACTCTGCTGTCGAGAGGTCTGGTGAGGAGGAGCTGAGATGTGTCCCTGTAACACATTTCGGGACATTCTGATAAATGGAAGATTCTCAAACACCTTCAACTTAAAGATAATTGTGTAGAACCTGGTGTTTCTAGAGAAGATCCCTTAAAGGAGAGATGTTTCTACAGTAGATCTTGTGATAAATGCCTGATGTTTCTACATGGTGTCCCATAAGTTTCCACACGTGGGAAAAATAAACAAATAAACAAGTTCCTCTGATTCCCAGTGTGTTTTAATAAGTTGGAACCAAGTGTCAGAGATTCACACAACAGGAGATATACTTCGAGAAGAAGCCCACTTAGTTACAGGCACATAAAGCAGCTGTCAGGAAAGTGGAGGTGACCTGAGTGAGACGAAACTCTTTGCATCATTGTTCCATCAGCAGTTTCCAACTTCTGCGTGACTGCAGGACACGAAGACAACGACAGCTCAAAGCACAGGGACACATATGAAAAGGTTCCTTCAACAGTTCTGCAAACAGTTCCTAAAGAAGTTCTCCAAACAGTTTCAGAACCAGTTCTCTTTGCTGAAAACACTTCCTGCTCTGAATTTTTGTTCTTGTTCTCGAATCAGTTATTGAAACGATTCTTCAAACAGTTTCAGATTCAACTTCTAGTTCTTAAAACAACTTTTAAAACAGTTCTTATTCTTTAAATGGTTCTGATTTTGGGAACAGATCTCGGAACAGTTCTTCACCGTCTCCTGAGCGGTTCTCAGCATGGTGCGGAGTGTGTGTGAGGAAACGCTGAGTTGTTTATAGAGGCTGATTTTTAAAGGTTGTGGAAGAATCGGTCCCTGTGGGCGTGTGGAAATGTGGACACTGCAGTAATAACAACAGGATGATGATGTGTGTGTGTGTGTGTGTGAGTGTGAGTGTGTTGTTTTCACATAACACTCTGAGTGTTATGTAAGGAAGAAATTACTCGAGGATGAGCTGATATAGTAAAGCGTTGAGGAGAGGAGCCGAGGGGCGGAGTCACAGTTAGAGCGGCCGGAGGAGGGTCATTCTGCTTCCTGTTCTCACTTATGCTACAGCTACGACTCTCCTGCCCTGAAGATGGGGAGAACTTGACTGATACAGAGCACACACACACACTGGAGACTCCTTACACACACACACACACACACACGTTTCCCTTTACACGAATTGCTATAGAAACCATAACACTCTAATATAAACATGTGCTACTGTAAGAGCTGCTGTTACAGAGAATAAACACACACACACACACACACACACACACACACCATTCCACTGATTCTAAGGATATGAGCTTCGAGGTGGATGTGGGATCTTCTGGTTTTACATATTTATTCATTTTGGAAGGTTGATTAGGGAAAAAATAGAACTGTGTGTGTGTGTGTGTGTGTGTGTGTGTGTGTATAATAATCAGGTTTTTATCTCATTTTGTTAGGGGCCCGGGGACAGTAATATCCGCACACAGTGATCTGCTGTTGAATCAGCCTGAGAAACTTGGGTATGCTGTTGGGTTTTTATTGTTTCCTCAGACAGACGGTGGATCGCAGATTTATTCCCGTCTCCAGGTTCACTCAACATTTCGGAACAGTCGCTTTGGGAATTTCCCACCTTCACATTTCCTTTCATTATTATTGGATAACGCCGGTGGAACTGACTGACAATTTCCACTGATATGCAAACTGTGATGTGCAAATTATTCACAAATGGCAAAATACTCAACGAGAGTATAAAAGCTGGTGTGAAATCTTCTTCACTGCACGTTATGGCCATCCTACAGGTGTTCCAGGCGAAGCTGTTGCAGATCCTGCATGACAGACAGCTGATCACTGGACTTTATCAAAGATCTCTGTAAAGCCACCAACTTTGCTCCCATGCTAACTGGACAAACTGATGGGTTTCCTGATTGTTCTCCAGTGGCACCTTTGGCTCAAACTCAATGATGTAAATGACTCTGACCAGGAAGCTCCTTCTTAACACTCTGATCATGCTGTAAGTCAGGTCATGTCTTCTGTCCTCCTCTGCTCCAGGCAGGAACAAGAGGAGATAGTCAAGGAAAGAGAAGCCACAAGCAGCAGATAAGCTGAGGTCAAAACCTTCCTTCCTTCTGAGACGGCGAGAGAGAGGAGTGCCGGAGCCCCGCCCCCAGGTGTGTTTCCATGAGCGAGATCAGAGGTGTTTTTGATAGCTGCTACTTTGTTGTTTTAAAAAAACAACCCCCCACTGTGCGCAAGTACAGTCAGATCTCCTTTAGGGTGTGTGTGTGCGCAAGTACAGTCAGATCTCCTTTAGGGTGTGTTGTGTGAGCGAGTAGAGTCGTCAGATCCTTAGGGTGTGTGTGTGTGTACGATCTCCTTTAGGTACAGTCGATCTCCTTTAGTGTGTGTGTGAGCGAGTAGAGTCAGATCTCCTTTAGTAGGTGTGTGTGTGCGCAAGTACAGTCAGATCTCTTCCTTTAGGGTGTGTGTGTGTGCGCAAGTACAGTCAGATCTCCTTTAGGGTGTGTGTGTGCGCAAGTACAGTCAGATCTCCTTTAGGGTGTGTGTGTGAGCGAGTACAGTCAGATCTCCTTTAGGGTGTGTGTGTGCGCAAGTACAGTCAGATCTCCTTTAGGGTTTAGCGTGTGTGTGTGTGTGTGCGCAAGTACAGTCAGATCTCCTTTAGGGTGTGTGTGTGGGTGTCGCAGTACAGTTCAGATCTCCTTTAGAGCGAGTGTGGGCTGTGTGTGCAAGTACAGTCAGATCTCCTTTAGGGTGTGTGTGTGCGCAAGTACAGTCAGATCTCCTTTAGGGTGTGTGTGTGAGCGAGTAGTAGAGTCAGATCTCCTTTAGGGTGTGTGTGTGCGCAAGTACGCAGTCAGATCTCCTTTTGTGTTGTGCCACAGTACAGTCAATCTCCTTAGGTGTGTGTGTGCGCAAGTACAGTCAGATCTCCTTTAGGGTGTGTGTGTGCGAGTACAGTCAGATCTCCTTTAGGTGTGTGTGTGTGCGCAAGTACAGTCAGATCTCCTTTAGGGTGTGTGTGTGTGAGCGAGTAGAGTCAGATCAGGGTCCTTTAGGGTGTGTGTGTTGTGTGCGCAAGTACAGTCAGATCTCCTTTAGGGTGTGTGTGTGCGCAAGTACAGTCAGATCTCCTTTAGGGTGTGTGTGTGAGCGAGTACAGTCAGATCTCCTTTAGGGTGTGTGTGTGTGCAAGTACAGTCAGAGCTCCTTTAGGGTGTGTTGTAGTAGAGGTCCGAGTCTAGTCAGATCTCCTTTAGGGTGTGTGGTGGTGCGCAAGTACAGTCAGATCTCCTTTTGTGTGTGTCGCCCCCGTCTTGGTGTGGCAGTGCCGTTTGTGTGTGCGCAAGTACAGTCAGATCTCCTTTAGGGTGTGTGTGTGAGCGAGTAGAGTCAGATCTCCCTTTAGGGTGTGTGTGTGCGGCAAGTACGTCAGATCCCTTTAGGGTGTGTGTGTGCGCAAGTACAGTCAGATCTCCTTTAGGGTGTGTGTGTGAGCGAGTAGAGTCAGATCTCCTTTAGGGTGTGTGTGTGAGCGAGTAGAGTCAGATCTTCTTTAGGGTGTGTGTGTGTGTGTGTGCCTGTGTGTCTGTGTGTGAGAGCGAGTAGAGTCGGATCTCCTTCAGGGTGTGTGTGTGCGCAAGTACAGTCAAGATCTCCTTTAGGGTGTGTGTGTGAGCGAGTACAGTCAGATCTCTTTTAGGGTGTGTGTGTCCAAGTACAGTCGATCTCCTTTAGGGTGTGTGTGTGCGCAAGTACAGTCAGATCGAGGGTACTTTAGAGTTCGAATCCCTTTAGGGTGTGTGTGGCGTGGCGCAAGTACAGTCAGATCTCCTGTTAGTGTGTGTTAGGTGTGCGCAAGTACAGTCAGATCTCCTTTAGGGTGTGTGTGTGAGCGAGTAGAGTCAGATCTCCTTTAGGGTGTGTGTGTGCGCAAGTTACAGTCAGATCTCCTTAGCGTGTGTGTGTGCGCAAGTGTGTGACAGTCAGATCTCCTTGTGTGTTAGGTCTCTTTGTGTGTGTGTTGCGCAGGAGTGCGATCTTTTCTGTTGTGTGAGCACAGTCAGATCTCCTTTAGGGTTCTGGGTGTGTGCGCAAGTACAAGTTTGAGTGTGTGCCCGTGAGGGTGTGTGTGTCGCCCAGTAGAGTGCCGTCAGATCCCTTTAGTTACGTAGTTTTAGTGTGTGTGTGCAAGTACATCAGATCTCCTTTAGGGTGTGTGTGTGCGCAGTACAGTCAGATTCATTTAGCGTGTGTGTGTGCGAAATACAGTCAGATCCCTTTAGGGTGTGTTGTGCGCAAGTACAGTCAGATCTCCTGTAGCGTGTGTGTGTGCAGCAAGTACAGTCAGATCTCCTTTAGGTGTGTGTGTGTGGCGCAAGTACAGTCAGATCTCCTTTAGGGTGTGTTTGTTTGATCGTGTGTGTGTTGCAAGTACAGTCAGATCTCCTTTAGTGTGTGTGTTGTGCGCAAGGTACAGTCCAGATCTCCTTTAGGGTGTGTGTGATCGAGTAGAGTCAGATCTCCTTTAGGTGTGTGTGTGTGCAGTTCGTTTAGCGTCCTTTTAGGTGTGTGTGTGAGCGAGTAGAGTCAGATCTCCTTTAGGGTGTGTGTGTGCGCAAGTACAGTCAGATCTCCTTTAGGGTGTGTGTTGTGCGCAAGTACAGTCAGATCTCCTTTAGGGGTGTGTGTTAGCGAGTAGAGTCAGATTCCTTTAGTACAGTGATGTTGTTGGTCAGCGAGGTTTGTTGTGAGCGAGTAGTCAGATCTTTTAGGGGGTTTGTCGGAGTGCTGTGTGTGTGTGTGTGTGTGGTGTGTGTCTGTGTGTGAGAGCGAGTAGAGTTGGATCTCCTTCAGGGTGTGTGTGCGCAAGTACAGTCAGATCTCCTTTAGGGTGTGTGTGTGAGCGAAGTTACAGTCAGATCTCCTTTAGGGGTGTGTTGTGTGCGAAGTACAGTCAGATCTCCTTTTAGGGTGTGTGTGTGCGCAGTAGAGTCAGATCTCCTTAGGGTTGTGTGTGCAGTAGTCAGATGCACTCCTTTAGGTGTGTGTGTGCGCAGTACAGTCAGATCTCCTTTAGCGTGGTGTGTGTGTGCGCAAGTACAGTCAGATCTCCTTTAGGGTGTGTGTGTGCGCAAGTACAGTCAGATCTCCTTTAGGGTGTGTGTGTGCGCAAGTACAGTCAGATCTCCTTTAGGGTGTGGTGTTGTCGGAGCAAGTACAGTCAGATCTCTTTAGGGTGTGTGTGTGAGCGAGTAGAGTCAGATCTCCTTTAGGGTGTGTGTGGTGAGCGAGTAGAGTCAGATCTTCTTTAGGGTGTGTGTGTGTGTGTGTGTGTGTGTGTGTGTGTCTGTGTGTGAGAGCGAGTAGAGTTGGATCTCCTTCAGGGTGTGTGTGTGCGCAAGTACAGTCAGATCTCCTTAGGGTGTGTGGGTGTGAGCGAGTACAGTCAGATCTCCTTTAGGGTGTGTGTGTGCGCAAGTACAGTCAGATCTCCTTTAGGGTGTGTGTGTGCGCAAGTACAGTCAGATCTCCTTTAGGGTGTGTGTGTTGGTGCGAGTAGAGTCAGATCTCCTTTAGGGTGTGTGTGTGCGCAAGTACAGTCAGATCTCCTTTAGGGTGTGTGTGTGCGCAAGTACAGTCAGATCTCCTTTAGGGTGTGTGGTGAGCGAGTAGTAGAGTCAGATCTCCTTTAGGGTGTGTGGTGCGCAAGTACAGTCAGATCTCCTTTAGGGTGTGTGTGTGCGCAAGTACAGTCAGATCTCCTTTAGGGTGTGTGTGTGCGCAAGTACAGTCAGATCTCCTTTAGGGTGTGTGGTGAGCGAAGTAGAGTCAGATCTCCTTTAGGGTGTGTGTGTGCGCAAGTACAGTCAGATCTCCTTTAGGGTGTGTGTGTGAGCGAGTAGAGTCAGATCTCCTTTAGGGTGTGTGTGAGCGAGTAGAGTCAGATCTTCTTTAGGGTGTGTGTGTGGTGTGGGTGTCTGTGTGTGAGAGCGAGTAGAGTCGGATCTCCTTCAGGGTGTGTGTGTGTGTGAGCGAGTAGAGTCGGATCTCCTTCAGGGTGTATGTGAGCAAGTCGAGACTGATCTCCGTCACCTCATCGCTCATTACTGATAACACACCAAAAGCTAAGTAAACAGAGAGATCATTAACTGCTGAGCTTCTGGATGGTTTAAAACTATCAGTTTATTATAACACACACACACACACACACACACTCTTCAGCTGTACTTGCTGATATGTTAAAGAAGATGATGACGGTGATGACAGTGATGGTGGTGGTGATGCCAATGTTGATGGCATTGAAGGTGACATTGATGACGGCGATGATGAATTGATGTGATGATGATAAGGATGATAATTAGATAAGGTAGTGATGGTGATGATGATGATGATGATGATGGTGATGATGGAGAATTAGATTATATGGTGATGATGATGATGAGATGATGATGTGATGGTGATGATGGAGAATTAGATTATGGGGTTATGGTGATGAATGATGATGGATGATGATTATGATGGGATGATGATGATGATAGGATGATGGGATGATGGAGATTAGATTATAATGGTGATGAATGATGATGGATGATGTAATGATGATGGTGGGTGATATGGAGAATTATGATTATGATTCTTATGGTGATGAATGATGATGATGATGATGATGATAGTGATGGAGAATTAGATTATGATGGTGATGGTGATGATGATGATGATGGTGATGATGGAGAATTAGATTATGATGGTGATGATGATGATGATGATGATGATGGTGATGGTGATGATGGGAATTAGATTATGGTGGTGATGGTGATGATGAATTATGATGATGATGATGATGATGATGTGATTATGATGATGATGATGGTGTGATGGATTAGAATTAAATGATATGGTGATGATGATGATGATGTGATGATGTGGGATGAGAATTAATTATGAATGAATGATGGTGATGGTGATGATGAGATGAGATGATGATGTGAGATGGAGGTGATAGATATGGTGGTGATGGGGATGATGATGATGATGATGATGATGGTGATGATGGAGATGAGATTAAGATGATGATGATGATGATGATGTGTGATGATAGATGGTGTGTGGTGATGATGAGATGATGATGATGGTGATGATGGAGAATTAGATTATTGATGTGATGATGATGATGATGATGGTGATGATGGAGAATTAGATTATAGTGGTGATGATGATGATGAATGATTGTAATGATAAATGGGGTGATGATGGGAGAATTATGATGATGATCTTATGTTATGATGATGATGAGATGATGATGATAGTGATGATGGAATTAGATTATGGTGGTGATGGTGATGATGATGATGATGATGATGGTGATGATGGAGAATAGATTATGATGGTGATATGAATGATGATGATGATGATGGTGATGATGGAGAATTAGATATGGGGGTGATGATGATGAATGATGATGATGATATGGTGATGAGGGAGAATTAGATTATGATGGTGATGATGATGATGATGATGATGATGGTGATGATGGAGAATTAGATTATGATGGTGATGATGATGATGATGATGATGGTGATGGTGATGATGGAGAATTAGATTATGGTGGTGATGGTGATGATGATGATGATGATTGAATGATGAATGGGTGGGGATGATGGAGAATTATGATGATGATTCTTATGGTGATGATGATGATGATGATGATGATGATGATGATGATGATGATGATGATGATGATGGAGAATTAGATTATGGTGGTGATGATGTGATGATGATGAGATGGTGATGGGGATGGAAGAATTAGATTATGATGTGATGATGATGATGATGATGATGATGATGATTGATGGATGATGATGATGATGAGATTATGGTGGTGATGATGCTATGATGATGATGCGGTGATGGTGATGGAGAATAGATTATGATGGTGATGATGATGATGATGATGATGATGGTGATGATGGAGAATTAGATTATGATGGTGATGATGATGATGATGATGATGATGGTGATGGTGATGATGGAGAATTAGATTATAGTGGTGATGATGATGATGATGATTGTAATGATAATGGTGGTGATGATGGAGAATTATGAGGATGATGATTCTTATGGTTGATATGATGATGATGATGATGATGATGATGATGATGGTGATGATGGAGAATTAGATTATGATGGTGGTGATGATGATGATGATGATGATGGTGATGATGGAGAATTAGATTATGATGGTGATGATGATGATGATGATGATGATGGTGATGGTGATGATGGAGAATTAGATTATGGTGGTGATGGTGATGATGATGATTGTAATGATAATGGTGGTGATGATGGAGAATTATGATGATGATTCTTATATGGTGATTGATGATGATGATGATGATGATGATGATGATGATGATGATAGTGATGATGGAGAATTAGATTATGGGTGGTGATGATGATGATAGAGAATTGGTTTATGGTGGTGATGATGATGATGATGATGATGATGATGATTGTAATGATGATGGTGTTGATGGTGATGCAGCTGGTGCTGATTTAGCTTATAAACTTTTGTGTTTTTTAATAAATGTAACTATTAACACATGGAGTGATGTTGTGGTGTCCTTCATTAAATAGAGATGTGATGGGTTAGTAACCAGGACGAGGGTGAGGCAGTCAGAGAATAATTATTAATCAGGGAAATTCTGTCCTGTTAAATGGAGAATTTTATCTTTGAGACGCTTCTACAACAAACAAAAAAGCAAAATATTGCAGGAACCGCTCGTGCAGTCACATGTTTAAACGGCGGTACTGGAGATGTTGAGACGAATCGGCTCATTGTTTTGTCCTCATTGAGACAAGAAACGAGAAAAAAAGCGAGAGGAGATGAGAAGTGAAAACGAGGCGAGGAGCGAGTTTAGAGGACAGAATGATCCTGCCAGAAAGCAGCACATCCCAAAGCTGCAGCCAATAACACAGCCTGACAGAACCAAATGAACACTTTCACCATGCTCTGTGCATGTATGGGTGTGTGTGTGTGTGTGTGTGTGTGTGTGTTTATTCCAAACAAATCTTATTATCTTCAACCCTGAGAAAAAACTTTAATCCAAACCGAAATGCAGATAAGGTCCATGTCTAAAATTAGAAGCTGGAAGCAGATTTTGTTCATCAGCTTCATGAGAGAGAAAAAAGCGTCAACAGCTCGGTCTCGGCTGCTATAACAGGTCCACTTCCTGTCTAGTCTGATAGAGTACCTGTATTACTGAACCCTAACAGGAAATGACATCACTAATAAGTCTCAATGATGATCCTTCTCTAGACTGAGTAATGAGGATGATAATGAAAACACACAGCCGCTAAGCAACTCTGACAGCCCTAAACAAATGTTTCTACAGAGTAGTGTGTGTGTGTGTGTGTGTGTGTGTGTGTGTGTGTGTCCCAGTTTACTATTCAGATAGAATTCTGAATCCTCGAAAGCTCAAGGCGTTCATGGTAGAAAGAAATTCAAATAATATTTATTTACTTTTAATCTATCAATATAGACCCCTCCCCCAATCCCACAGTATCCAATCAGAGTACTGTCCCTCCCCAATCCCACAGTATCCAATCAGAGTACTGTCCCTCCCCCAATCCCACAGTATCCAATCAGAGTACTGTCCCTCCCCAATCCCACAGTATCCAATCAGAGTACTGTTCCTCCCCCAATACCACAGTATCTAATCAGAATACTGTTCCTCCCCCAATCCCACAGTATCCAATCAGAGTAATGTCCCCCCCACAATACCACAGTATCCAATCAGAGTAATGTCCCTCCCCAATCCCACAGTATCCCTCCCAATCAGAGTACTGTCCCCCCAATCCCCCAATCCCACACAGTAAATCCAATCAGAGTACTGTCCCTCCCCCAATCCCACAGTATCCAATCAGAGTACTGTCCCTCCCCCAATCCCACAGTATCCATCAAGAGTATGATCCCTCCCCCAATCCCACAGTATCCCAGTACTGTCCTTCCCCAATCCCACAGTATCCGATCAGAGTACTGTTCCTCCCCCAATACCACAGTATCTAATCAGAATACTGTTCCTCCCCCAATCCCACAGTATCCAATCAGAGTAATGTCCCCCCCCCAATACCACAGTATCCAATCAGAGTACTGTCCCTCCCCAATCCCACAGTATCCAATCAGAGTACTGTCCCTCCCCAATCCCACAGTATCCAATCAGAGTACTGTCCCTCCCCCAATCCACAGTATCCAATCAGAGTACTGTCCCTCCCCCAATCCCACAGTATCCAGAGTACTGTTCCTCCCCAATCCCACAGTATCCAATCAGAGTACTGTTCCTCCCCCAATACCACAGTATCCAATCAGAGTAATGTCCCCCCACAATACCACAGTATCCAATCAGAGTATAGTCCCTCCCCCAAATCCCACAGTAACCAATCCACTTCTTTTTAATTGTAATTTTTTTATTACACTAACCAATCAGAGCATAGATCTCACTCCTAATTACAAAACCAATCAGAGCACAGTCCCCACTCCTAATTACAAAACCAATCAGAGCACAGACCTCATTCCTAATTACCTAATATCTAATCTCTCTCTCTCTGTTCTCTCTCTCTTTCTCTCTCTGCCTCTCTCTCTCTGTCTGTCTGTCTGTTTGTCTCTCATCTTTTACTTTTAATACTTTAGTCTCTTATCTCACACAGTGACTCTCAGTGCACACACTCCCTCCCTCCCTCCCTCACTCTTATCTCCTCTGCTTTTATCATAAAAAAAGGCAGAAATAGTGACATCATTTCCTGTCCTGCAGCTGATGCCCTTTGCATACTGATGTAACTAATCCCACTGCACTGATCTCCTTCACTGCATTTCTATTGGCTGAGAGCAGTACAGTGTGTTCTGATTGGCCGAGAGCAGTACAGTGTGTTCTGATTGGCCGAGAGCAGTACTGTATTATTTTCATCATATATCATCATCTTAAAGTCGAGTAATGAGTCACAGCTTCATGACGGAAACCACACTCCCTCACACTCCCTCACACGCCCTCACACACCCTCACACTCCCTCACACTTCCTCACACTCCCTCACACTCCCTCACACTCCCTCACACTTCCTCACACTACCTCACACTTCCCTACACTCCCTCACACTCTCACACTCCCTCACACTCCCACCTCACACTCACACCTCACCTCACATCCTCACACACTCCCTCACACTCCCTCACACTCCTCCCTCACCTCTCCTCCCGCACTCACACACTCACACTCTCTCACACTTCCTCACACTACCTCACACTCCCTTACACTCCTCACACCTCCACTCACACTTCCTCACACTACCTCACACACTCCCTCACACTACCTCACACTCCCTCACACTCCCTCACACTCCTCACACTTCCTCACACGCCCTCACACACTCCCTCACACTCCCTCACACATCCTCACACTCCCTCACACTTCCTCACACTTCCTCACACTCCCTCACACTACCTCACACTCCCTCACACTCCCTCACATGCCCTCACACTCCCTCACACTTCCTCACACTACCTCACACTCCCTCACACTCCCTCACACTCCCTCACACTCCCTCACACTCCCTCACACTCCCTCACACTGCCCTCACACTCCCTCACACTCCCTCACACTTACTCACACTACCTCACACTCCCTCACACTCCATCACATGCCCTCACACTCCCTCACACTCCCTCACACTTCCTCACACTACCTCACACTTCCTCCATTAACATGTGATTTAATTCACAGGGACGAATTGAGCTTTTCAGGTTTAAGTCTTTATTTTGGACATAAGAGGAGTTAATGAAGGTCGGAGTTTAGGCCGCAGGAGGATTCATCTCTTATTAATGAGCTTTAGTACACCGGGACCCAGACGGTGGGGGGTGGGGGTAGTAACGGGGGGGACTTTTGTGTGTCTCTTCTATCCACTCTCACAAAGCCAGTCGCACACAGGAAGGAAAATAAGTCCATTCTTCCATCTGAACGACTAAAGTAAATTAAGATTGGACTTGGTCCCTTCCCAACAGATGGACGCCTTCTCTTCCTCCTCTTCTTCCTCCTAATCCGATGAGGACGCTCCTCGTCCCGAAGACATTAGAGAGAGAAAATGTCCTGTAGCCTCTGTCGGCTGTAACAGAATCAGTGTGACTAGTGGTGACGCCGTTGAACAGCGATACACAGCTGTCTTTTATTTCCTTTCCTCTTTAGGGGTAATTAAGTGGTTGGACTGCTGACCAGAAGCTCTTGGGATTGAATCCAAGCACCACCAATCTTCCACTTCTGGGCCCCTAAACAAGGCCCTTAATACTCAACTGCTCAGATGGATAAATCAGATAAATGTCAACCAAATGGCTGAGATGTAAATGTAAACATAGATCACTGAGATTTCGAATGCTGCCCCAACAGACCACTAGAGGGCAACCAGACTCATGTGCTGGACATTTCATTTACAGCATTCGCCAGACGCCCTCATCCAGAGTGACTTTACATTGATCTCTTTTTATTTGTATTTAAGGGTTAAGGGCCTTGCTCTGGGGCCCCAGCAGTGGCAACTTGGTGGTGCTGGGAATCAAATGCCGATCCTCCAATTAGTAGTCCAACACCTAAAACCACTGCGCTACCACCTCCCAGAGATTTTATTAACAAAATTTGCAGTCAGTCCATCACTACGGTTAAGGTGCTGAGTCGGTCTGAAGACCAGGAAGATCTGGGTTTCAAACCCCACCACCACCAGTCCACCACTGTTGGGGTCCTTGAGTAACTGTAAAACAGTATCATAACTGACCCTGAACTCTGACCCCAACTCACTAAGATGGGATATGTGAAGAAGAAACTGATTTCACTCTGCTGTAAAGTTCATGTGATAAATAAAGACGTTCACATCTCATCCAACTTTAACAGGAAACTACAGTCCAGTTCATATGTAATGAAGTTCTATACTGACTGTAACCCTTAATAAAGTCTGCATTGGTTAAGGTGTTTAACTGCTAGTTGGAAGATTGGGGTTCGATTCCCAGCTCTACCACCAAGTTGCCACTGCTGGGGCCCCCTAAGCAAGGCCCTTAAACCCTGAATGCTCAGTTTGTATAAATGAGATAAATGTACATCGCTCTGGATGAGAACAGTTGCTAAATGCTGTGTATGTTAATGTAGTGTCCTGATTATCGGGGTGTAAGAATGACTCTTCTACATCCTCCATGTTGGTATTGATCACATGGACCTGTGATTGTCACAGCAGTGTGAATATAAAGTGTGTTACTGTTTAAAGTGTGATGATGATAAAGGAGTGAAATTTAAACTACAATGAACAATGTTTTTATCCTGAAGTATTAAAGTTACTTTAAACTCTTGTAAAGTCGCGGCGAATCTGAGGAGTCGTTTTTCTCCCGCGGGATCATGGGACAGTAAAGTGTCCATCGTATGTGGACTACAGAAGCCGTGTGGATGCAGTGGATCGTCTGAGATCTGTTCACACAGCGGATCTGCAGCTCCATTTAAACCAATCAGCTTTTCTGTGTCACCAAAATAAAACTCAATAATCCATCTCCATTTTTCACACTAGTCCAGAAACGTCTGCGAATCCGACAGCGATCGAAGCGCGAGTTATTGTCTGGCGTTAAAGGCTTAAGCTCCTGATGATAACAGTGATAATGAATCTCATTAAAAACCGTCACGTCTGGTCCACTGTTCAGAGCAGAAATGATAAAAAAGCAATCATTTAATTCGTTTACCTTTTTAGCAGCTTCACTCATTTCATCAGACAAAAAAAAAGTGAAAGTGTTGAGCTGGGATTAAAATCTGTGTGTGTGTGTGTGTGTGTGTGTAGAGACGCTGCAGGAAATGAACGCCAGAGGAAAGAAGTGGAATCGGAAAATGTGCTCACATGCAAAAAAACACGACTTCCAGCAGAGTCGAGCTCCTGAGCTGAATTTTACATGACCACCACACACACACACACACACACACACACACACACACACACACAGCAAACCCCCCCCCCCCCCCCCCCCCCCCCCCCCCCCCCCCCCCCCCCCCCCCCCCCCCCCCCCCCCCCCCCCCCCTGCTGCTGCAGTGGGATAAAGGGCTGGAGATAAAAACGGTATCGGGACTGAAAGTGGGAATAAACCTGCAGTCGAGGAGAAACGCATGCGGGAGTTTCTACAGCTCATCACTGACACCTCACACAACAACACACACTTCATTCAAACCAACAGCACAAAGTAAAACACACACACACACTACACACATCACACACACACATACACAAGTGTGTGATGTGTGAAGTGGTGGCTCATGGTTAAGGTGTTGGACTGCCCACCCGAAGATTGTGAGTTCGATTCCCAGCTTCACCAAGCCACCACTGTTGGGCCCCTGAGCAAGGCCCTTAACCCCCAATTGCTCAGTTGTATAAATTAGATAAATGTAAGTCGCTCTGGATAAGGATGTCTGCCAAATACTGTAAATGTACATACACACACAGACACAACCTCTACAGCGTGTACGTCTCATGGTAAATCCTGCGCTCTGATTGGTCAGAAGGGGTTGATTAATGTTCTAGAACTGCAGCTCTGACAGAAGCTTCGTGGTTAAAAACACTATTAAAGGGTTAAAACACCTAAAAGTAAACATTTATACGCTGTGCTTTAAAATATAAATAATAATAATCAATCATCATTACCACCACCATCAGCATCATCACCACCACCATCATCACCACCACCATCAGCATCACCACCATCAGCATCATCACCACCACCATCATCGCCACCACCATCAGCATCACCACCATCAGCATCATCACCATCAGCATCATCACCACCACCATCAGCATCATCATCACCACCACCATCATCGCCACCACCACATCAGCATCACCACCATAGGCATCATCACCATCAGCATCACATCACCACCACCACCACCATCATCGCACCATCATCGCCACCATCCATCATCAATCGCCACCACCATCAGCATCATCACCACCACCACCACCATCATCACCACCACCATCAGCATCATCACCACCACCATCATCGCCACCACCATCAGCATCACCACCATCAGCATCATCACCATCAGCATCATCACCACCACCATCATCGCCACCACCATCAGCATCACCACCATCAGCATCATCACCACCACCATCAGCATCATCACCATCAGCATCATCACCACCACCATCATCATCGCCACCACCATCAGCATCACCACCATCAGCATCATCACCACCACCATCATTATCACCATCATCATCACCACGGTAATCATCATTATCAGCATCTTCCTCATCAACATCATCATCATCACCTCACATCGTCACATGACACCACAGTATTATAATAGTTTAGATTAATAATAAACATTTATTCTATTTACTGTCCATTTCATTCATTTAGTCTATTTAATATAACTTATTTCACATAATTAAAAAAGTAACAGTGTGTGTGTTTGTGTGTGTGTGTTTGTTTGTGTGTTTGTGTGTGTGTGTAACAGTTTAAAGTTGAAAATCTTTCACTATATAATATTTCAAGAGAAAGTCTTAGTGAAAGTTTATGTTTATGACGTCACACAGGTGTATACCCCCGGCGCACACACACGCGCACACACACACAGTCACTGATTGATTGATTAGTGAAAAATGATTATTATTTAATAGTTTATTATTATTATATTCCTGGAAATTAATTCAATTCCGCACTTAATTACACTGCCTGATTGAGTGAACGGAAGCGCGAGCTCACCTGCGTCTGGAGCGCTTCACCCTCCTCGATGATGCTGATGAACGGAATCTCCAGAAAAGCGGAAACGAACTCCACCTGCACGAGCTCCCGGCGACTCTGCGGGAACGCGAGCACAGCGGAGACCCCGCGCACCACCACGTCCTGACACACACACCTGAACACCGACTCCGGGTCCGGGTGCGCCGCTCGCGCCCACACCACCTCCAGGCTCAGGTTGTAGGGTAAGAGCGGCGCGTGGGGCCGGTTTCTGGCGTGAACGAGCGCGCGGTTCAGGGCGGCCCGGACGCGCGAGGGCTGCCGGGGGGGCAGCACGACGCCCAGGCGGATTGTGTGTCCGATCTGTGCGAGGATGCCACAGGGCTGAGGATGCAGCTGGCACGGAGAGATAAGCGCGTGCAGAGAGACGGAGAGATACGCCACGAGCCTGCAGAGCATCACACTCATCCTGTCTTCTTCCGCTTCCGCATCGCTCTTCTTCCTGCACCTCCGATTCTCTTTCCTTTCTTTTAATTCCTCCTGCTTTGTGTTTTCTCTCTTTTTATTTGCAGGATGAGTTCTCAGCGGCGGGAGCGCGCATACGTTCGCCTTGCGCGCGCACAGACACAAAACACACACACACACACACACACACACACACAGAGCAAAGCGCACACGGATCACCGGAGCGCGAGCGACTCTTTCCTTTTTCTCCTCCGAGCTGGAAATAAAAACAACTTGATCTGTCTACGTCATCTGTGATTTAACGCGCTGGCCAATCGGTTGCAGCGGTGGGCGGAGTTTTAAGATTGAAATAGAATTTTCTGTAAATAAGTGGCAGCTTGGTGGTGTTGGGAATTAAACTCACAATCCACAATTCCAATAAACAGTCCAAAACTTTATCCACTGAGACACAACTGCTCTGAACCTACTGCTGCTGCTGCTGCTGATGATGATGGTGATGCTGATGATGGTAATGATGATGATGGTGATGATGATGGTGATGCTGATGATGGTAATGATGATGATGATGATGATGATGATGATGATGATGATGGTGATGATGCTGATGATGATGTTGATGATGATGATGTTGATGATGATGAGGGTGATGGTGATAATGAAGCTGATGATTATAATGATGATGATTATGATAATGATGATGGTGGTGATGATGATAGTGATGATGATGATGATGCTGATAATGATGATGGTGTTGATGATGATGCTGATGATGGTAATGATGATGATGGTGATGATGATGATGATGCTGATGATTATGATGATGATGGTTGGTGATGATGATGATGCTGATGATGGTAATGATGATGATGGTGATGATGATGCTGATGATGTAATGATTGATGATGATGATGGTAATGCTGATGATGGTAATGATGGATGATGGTGATGATGATGATGATGATGATGGATGGTATTGATTTGATGGTATGATGATGATGATGATGATGGTGATTGCTGATGATGGTAATGATGATGATGGTGATGATGATGATGATGGTGTGTTGATGATGATGATGATGGTAATGCTGATGATGATGGTGATGATGGTGATGGTGATGATGGTAATGATTGATGATGGTGATGATGATGATGGTGATGCTGATGATGGTAATGATGAGGGTAATGGTGATAATGATGCTGATGATTATAATGATGATGATGATGATGATTATGATAATGATGATGGTGGTGATGATGATGATGCTGATGATGATGATGATGATGATGATGATGATGATGGTGTGTTGATGCTGATGATGGTAATGATGATGAGGGTGATGATGATGATGATGATGATGATGATGATGATGATGTGATATATTAATAGTAATGATAATCTGAAGGTTGTAGGTTCAGAGCAGTGGATAAAGTGGATAAAAAGTGTCTCAGTGGATAAAAGTTTTGGACTGTTTATTGGAATTGTGGATTGTGAGTTTAATTCCCAACACCACCAAGCTGCCACTTATTTACAGAAAATTCTATTTCAATCTTAAAAAAAACTCCGCCCACCCGCTGCAACCGATTGGCCCGCCAGCGCGTTTGTTTAAATCACAGATGACGTAGACAGATCAAGTTGTTTTTATTTCCAGCTCGGAGGAGAAAAAGGAAAGAGTCGCTCGCGCTCCGGTGATCCGTGTGCGCTTTGCTCTGTGTGTGTGTGTGTGTGTGTGTGTTTTGTGTCATCTTCAACATCATCACCATCATCATCATCACCACCATCATCGTCATCATCATTATCATCATAATCATCACCATTATCATCATACCACCATCATCATCATCATCATCATTATCACCATCATCCCTACCATCATCACTGTGGGCCCCTGAGTAAGGCCCTCAACCCCCCATTGCAAAGATTTCCTCGACGTTCCTCTCGAAAATGAACAAGGTGACACATGCCGCAGGCCCCCACTTGGAGAAGATCTGGGTTTTGTGGAGTTCCTAATGGACCAGTGGTAGAGGGTGGGAATATTTTACGCTTTGAGAGTTGAGCTTTCTGTGGTCGTTACCTTCTTCCTCATGAAGAATAAAATCAGCTGCTGAGGTGAACGTTGGAATCAATCTCTGCTGGAGAACCTGGACGATGAACTCCTCCATGGATCAGAGATGAACAGAGGGTAAAACTCATATTTTATTTAACCAACTGAGCCGTTGAGGGTTTAGGGCCTCACTGAAGGGCCCCGCAGTGGCAGCTGACGATTCAATCCATGATCTTCTGATCAGCAGTCCAACACTTTAACCACTGAACTGCCAGGAGAAAAGAACCATCAATCATCATCTTAATTCTAAAAGAAACCTTAACTGACCAATTTCATTTAAACTCCTGGTCCTTTCCTCATTAAAGCTGATCACTAAAACACACACACACACACACACACACACACACACACACATTCTTCACAGAACCTTGCTGGATTCCCTGAAACACACTTAACGGCAGTGTTTATGTTTTATCTACATACAAACAATTGTGGAAACGAGCTGTAGCACACACACACACACACACACACACACACACACACACACACACACACACACACATTGTATACACTAGAGAACATCTGTAAATCCAGTGTGTGTATAGGAGTAAATGGCAGCACAACCAGTCATTATGTAAATGTGTTTTATTCTGAATAAATCTGTGTAATTTAGTCTAAATTTGCATACATTAGCATATCATTATAAACAGTAGAGTGTGTGTGTGTGTGAGTGTGTGTGATTTTTATATCATAAAGATCACAGACTGATTTCTGAATAAAACAGCTGGTTTGTCTGTATATAGATACGCTACACACTCCTGTCCACACAGCTAACGGACACTTTATTGGGAACACCTGTAGTTAAACAATTGGCCAATCAGGTGTCAGGGGAGTGAATCCACGCCTCGTTAAGTCTTATCCAGGGTGTGTTCTGACAGATGATTGGTCGATGGGATAATCAGTTGACACAAAGTGTTTTTTCTCTTCCTAACACATGCTGTTGAATTAAAGCGGCGAGTGAAATGTTTCCTCGGCAGATTCAAAACTATTTTTAAAAGTCGACTCATTAAAATCTGTTTATATCGTCAGTTTATAAAAGCAACACAACACAACGCAACACAGCACAACCACTTTCACACCGAAATCACACACACACATCATTTATCCTGCATACTTAACTGCAGCTCGCTCTAACACCACTAAATGGGATTGTGGAAGCAAGCTGTATGACACACATACACACACACACACACACACACACGCACGCGGTATATGATCAGATTTTAAAATAAAATACTAAAGTTTTTCCAGCACACACTGACAATCAAATCTGTGTAAAATGAGGTACTGGTGCTTTACTTAATACAATTACACACACACAGTGCGGCTAAATGCCGTTACACACACACTCACGCACATACTCTAACACACATACTCTCTCTCTCTCGCTCTCTCTCTCTCACACACACACTCTCACACACACACAATAAAAACCATGAGTTACAACATGAACGATAGTTTATTTTAATTAAGAACAGTGCGTTCCTGCCTCTGTTCTCAGTTACAAGCACTAATCCCACAGCTGACTCACATACCGTTCCAAAACATTCCCACAACATTCCCAAAACATTCCCAAAACATTCCCACATCATTTCCCACAACATTCCCACAACATTTCACACAACATTCCCCACAACATTCCCACAACATTCCCACAACATTTCACACAACATTCCCACAACATTTCACACAAACATTCCCACAACATTCCCACAACATTTCACACAACATTCCCAAAACATTCCCACATTACCAAAACATTCCCATAACATTTCCCACAACATTCCCACAAACATTCCCACAACATTTCACACAAACATTCCCCAAACATTTCACACAAACATTCCCAAAACAACCAACAGTTCCCACAACATTTCACACAACATTCCCAAAACATTCCCACATTACCATAACATTCCCACAACATTCCCACAACATTCCCACAACATTCCCACAACATTCCCACAACATTTCCCACAACAACAACCCAACATTCCCAAAACATTCCCACAACATTCCCACAACATTTCCACAACATTCCCACAACATTTCACACAACATTCCCACAACATTCCCACAACATTTCACACAACATTCCCACAACATTCCACAAAACATTCCCATAACATTCCCACAACATTTCTATAACATTCCCAAAACATCCAAATAAATCCCACTACATTTTTACAACATTTAAAAACATTTCCACAACAACCAAAAAACATTATTACATCATTCCCATGACATTTCCATGACATTCCTATGACATTCCATAACATTCCCACAACATTCCCATAACATTATTACAAACTTATTAAAGACTCATTATAGACTTGTTATAGACTCATTACAGACTTGTTTCAGACTCGTTATAGACGCATTACAGACTTGTTAAAGACTCATTTCAGACTCGTTATAGACGCATTACAGACTTGTTATAGACTCATTACAGACTTGTTATAGACTCATTACAGACTTGTTATAGACGCATTACAGACTTGTTATAGACTCATTACAGACTTGTTAAAGACTCATTTCAGACTCGTTATAGACTCATTACAGACTCGTTATAGACTCATTACAGACTTGTTATAGACTCATTTCAGACTCGTTATAGACTCATTACAGACTCGTTACAGACTCGACTCGTTATATAGACTCATTAGAGACTTGTTTATAGACTCATTACAGAGTCGTTGTAGACTCATTACAGACTCGTTATAGACTCATTACAGACTTGTTATAGACGCATTACAGACTTGTTATAGACTCATTAGAGACTTGTTAAAGACTCATTTCAGACTCGTTATAGACTCATTACAGAGTCGTTATAGACTCATTACAGACTTCTTATAGACTCATTTCAGACTCGTTATAGACTTATTACAGACTCATTATAGACTCATTTCAGACTCGTTATAGACTCATTACAGACTCGTTACAGACTCATTATAGACTCATTACAGACTAGTTATAGACTCATTAGAGACTTGTTATAGACTCATTACAGACTCGTTACAGACTCATTATAGACTCATTACAGACTCATTATAGACTCATTACAGACTCGTTGTAGACTCATTACAGACATTCATTTAAGACTCATTACAGACTCATTATAGACTCGTTACAGACTTGTTTCTTCAAATTCTCTAAACTCCCCCTTTCTTTAAACTTCTGAATCCTAATTATTGACATTTATAGAGAATTTAAATGTTATAATTTTCTCCATACACACTTTTTCTCCACCTGTCTCTCTTTCTCTCTCTCTTTTCTTCAATATTTCTTTTACCTCTTATTTCTCTCTTTTGCCTCTCTCTTTTTCTCTTGTTTTATCTCTCGCGCTTTCTCTCCCTCTTTCTCTCTGTCTCTCTGTCTCTTCCTCTCTTTCTCATTCTCACTCTAAAACATGTGACAGTGATATTTAAGTGTTATACGAATGTGTGTAACACAATGAAGCATGCAGGGTTGCTGAAGCGCCCATGTGCAGCCAGTGAAGCCTGATAAAATCGATTCTTTAGGTGCATTGATTTCACTCTCTCTCACACACACACACACACACACACACACACACACACACACACACACACACACACACACACACACACACACATACTGACACCAAGTTGAACTCTTTTACAGACCCGCACCTGACAAACAATCCCTTTGTCTGTCTGTCTGTCTGTCTATCTGTTTGTCTGTCTGCCTGCATGTCTTCCTGTCTATCTACCTTCATGTCCGGGTGTCTCGCTGCCTGTTTTTTATATGTCTGTATATTTAATCAGTCTGTCAGTAAAAAGAGGAAATGTTGTTGTTGATGATGATGATGGTGAAAATTGAAATGAGGCTGAAGGTGAAGATGAAGATAAAGCTGATGGTGTTCCTGATAATGAAGGTTATGGTGAAGGTGAAGATGATAGTCAAGATGAAGATGATTGTAAAGGTGTAGCTGAAGATGATGATGAACATGATTGCGAAGATGAAGGTATGGGTAAAGAAACTTCCTTTACCACATTAATAATTTATAGAGATTATCACAATTGAGATGATTGAGATGGAGATGATTGAGATGGAGATGATTGAGATGGAGATGCAGAAGATTGAGATGAAAATTGTGGTTTATGGAGACGAATAAGATGGAGATGGTGGTCTGTCTGTATCACTTTCTGTCTGTATCACTCTCTATGTCTATCACACATCATCTGAATCAGTCTATCTCTTCCTTTATTTGTCTATCTGTCTCTTTCTCTGTCTCATTCTATATCTACAGTCTGTTTCTCCTCAGACTGGTGTCTGTTCTATCTGTCTGTCTGTGTTCTATCTGTCTGTCTGTTCTCTATCTGTCTGTCGGTGTTCTATCAATTTGTCTGTGTTCTATCTGTCTACCTGTGTCCTATCTGTTTGTCTGTGTTCTATCTGTCTGCCTGTGTTCTACCTGTCTGTCTGTGTTCTATCTGTTTGTCTGTCACTAACTGTCTGTCTGTGTTCTATCTGTCTGTCTGTCACTAACTGTCTGTATGTGTTCTATCTGTCTGTATGTGTTCTATCTGTCTGTCTGTGTTCTATCTGTCTGTCACTAACTGTCTGTATGTGTTCTATCAGTCTGTATGTGTTCTATCTGTCTGTATGTGTTCTATCAGTCTGTATGTGTTCTATCTGTCTGCCTGTGTTCTATCAGTCTGTCTGTCACTAACTGTCTGTCTGTGTTCTATCTTTTTGTACACTAAAGTGGATCACATAGTAAATGAGCTCTGATTTCAGGATGGATAAAAATGAGACGGATGTTTAATATACATTACTGAGTGAATGAGAGTAGATGTGTGTGTGTGTGTGTGTGTGTGTGTGTGTGTGTGTGTGTGTGTGTGTGTGTGTGTGTGTGTGTGTGTGTGTGTGTGTGTGTGTGTGTGTGTGTGTGTGTGTGTGTGTGTGTGTGTGTGTGTGTGTGTGTGTGTGTGTGTGTGTGTGTGTGTGTGTGTGTGTGTGTGTGTGTGTGTGTGTCTGACCTCAATTAGCAGTAAGTGTAAAGGGTGACTCATCAGAGAACTTTCTCTTGTTACTCTGTTGACTTTGGTAAAACTCAAACCCTGTTCCAGCATGACAATGTCCCGGTGCACAAAGCGCCTGAGCTCCATAAGGACACCCAGTGTTACTGTCTGTCTCACTCTATGTCTTTCTCTCTGTCTATCTGTCTATGTGTGTCTATTTTTTAGTCCTTTTTTCTTTCTTTCTCTCTATTTATCTGTCTCTCTGACTCTCCTTCTATTTCACTCTACCATTCTCTATATGTATGTCTTTACTTATGTGTCTGTCTTCTTTTTCATTTTGTCTCTCTTCGTCTGTCATCCTCTCTCTGTTCTCTGTCTCTCTCTCTGTCTGTCTTTTTTTCTTTCTGCTTGTGTCTTTTTATCCTGTCTGTGTCTGCCTTTTTTCTCTTTCTCTCTCTTTTTCTCTCTCTCTGTCTTTCTTTATGTCTGTGTTTCTTTGACTCCACCCCTTTAAACTGAAGACCTTTGGGATGAACTGGAACCCCGACTGAACCCCAGACCTCCAAACCTCAACATTAGTGTCTGATCTCACTCATACTATTGGAACTGAATGATCAAATCTATACAGTCACATGACCCACACAGTCACATGACCCAATCTAGTATAAAACCTGCACAGAAGAACGGAAGTGAGTATAGGCGGAAGAGTGAGACAAACATCTGGAAAAGGATGTGTAAGAAACACAGATGTGCAGGTGTTTCAGATTAGACTACTGATTAATTCCGATCACTGACCGTCAAGCTGCGTTAGCGCAAAGCTACTGTAACCCGCCATGTTTTTTTCAGAACGTTTAGAAATCGTTTTATTAAAGACAATTACACACACAGGAGGAAATTCCTGCCTTGGGAGAGAAGATAAATAAAGAGAGAAGCTACCCAGCGAGCATCCGATGCTCCCTCAGACACCAGCACATCACTGATAAACTCATTAACGCTAATCTGATCTAAAACACGGGTGGTGGAGGGGAAGGGGGGGGGGTCCAATTTCTTACTTTGGTCTTCATTAAAATCTGTTGCAAAAAAGGATTTTTTTTTCTGTGTTTCTAATCATGTTAATGTAAAATGAACAAACAGTTGGCTGGAAAAAAGGAAACATTAAAATCTCTCTTTCTCTCTCTCTCATACACACACACACACACACACACACACACGGGATAAAGGAAACAACATAATTGTAATTAGTCCCATAAAACTTTTCAGAGCGATTAAGACAGAATTTAACTGAGGAGTCTGAAGAGACAGACAGCTTGCGGCAGATAGACAGATGAGCAGAGAGGCAGACAGACAGAACCTTTTAATCACTCATTTTGAATGTCATCCAGAAAAAACTACCAGTTTACCAAACCAGCGGGAACCAGTGGTGAACTGGGCTGCGAACCAGACCAGTCCAGTGTGCTGGGGTTGAATCATCACCACACAGGAGGCTTTCGCAGGGGTGTGTGTGTGTGTAGAGATGTTAATACAACACTCAGTGACCTTAAGCTAGTCTTAGCCTAAAATTTATTTTCCTTTAAACTGATCTCATCGTCTGATTTCCAGAAGACAAAGCTGCGCTGAATCTCTGCTGTCCACGTACAGAAGGAGGAGGAAATGGTAGCTCAGTGTTGGACTGCTGATCGAAACATTGTGGGTTCAATGTTGACTCTGCTGGGCTCCTAAGCGAGGCCCCTAACCCTCATCTGCTCAGGGGGATAATAAACCGAGACGAATGTAACATCAGGACGTCTGCCGGATGCCAGAAATGTGAATGATCTGAAGATCACAGATGGACTCAACTACAGTTACAAACCGCTTTAGATTAAACCATCTCTGATTGGCTGCTTCACACGTCAGTCAAAGGTGTGTTTCTCCAGCAGGAACCCGATAGCCAGTGTCCAATCATCAGTGGACATGAAAATGATGACCAACAAATGTCTGTCTGTCTGCATCTGTCTCTCTTCTTCTACATTTATCTGTCTATACCTTTCTGTCTATCTGTCAGTCTGTCCACTACGTCTGTCCATACTTTTTTATATATCTGTCTGTCTATCTGTCTGACTCTCTTTCCTTCTTTGTCTCACTTTCTTTGGTGGTTTTTTGAGGAACCGTGTAAGTGACATGGTGTGTGTGTATGTGTGTGTGTGAGTGTGTGTGTGTGTGTGAGTGTTTGTGTGTCTGAGGTTTATCACAGAAATAAAACTCATTAAAACAGAGACGTGTAATAATGAACTCCAGACAGACAGATAGACGGAGACAAAGAGACTTCAGTTATTACATTCCTGTCTGTGTCTCTGACTAAAACCACAGCAGGGGGCAAAGTTATTGATTGATTAAATGATTTACTGATGGATCTATCTAACTATCGATCTGTCTATCTATCTATGCATCTTTTTATCTATGTCTGACTGTCTGTCTGTCTGTCTGTCTGTCTGTTCCATGTCTATTTTTCTGTTTGTCTACCTCTCTTTCTTTCTGTCTATCTCTCCCTGTTTGTCTGTCTCTCCTTCTTTCTGTCTACCCCCCCTTTCTCTGTCTTGTCTTTGTCTCTAAAGTCACATGACCTCAGGGCCTGAATGACTATTATACTAGTCATGCTAACTCTCAGGTCAATCTGAGGAAGGTGGATTAGCATGCTAACTGGTGTCTGTTGGCTTTGACTGTTAGCCCCATTAGCATTTTTGGAAGGCATGTGTGCTTTCACGAAAGGGCAACAGAGAGGAGTTTTGGCGGCGACTTACTGCCCCATCTACCCGTGTGTGTGTGTGTGTGTGTGTGTGTGTGAGAGTGCCAAATGCACAGCTTGGAAGTAAACACTGGATGTCCTTCACAGAAGCTGAAGGTCGAATCAGATCCAAGTGGAACACATGTTTATGAGATCAGATGGGACTGGAGCAGAAGAGCATGCGAGTGTGAGAGTGTGAAAGAGTCAATCGTGTTAGCAATGCAATTAGCTAGTGAGCGTTAGCGCTATAGCATCCCGTCAAATGTTTCAGAAGCATCACAGTCACATGATCTTATTGTGTTAGCTAGCAGTGTGGCGTAAATGTATGCTAACACCTCACATCTTATCTTATCTTATATGTGGGTTTTATGGGTGTGGTCTTATATGGGGGTTTTATGGGTGTGGTCTTATATGTGGGTTTTATGGGTGTGGTCTTATATGTGGGTTTTATGGGCGTGGTCTTATATGTGGGTTTTATGGGCGTGGTCTTATATGTGGGTGTGGGTGTGGTCTGTTGTGGTGTGTGGGTGTTTGGTGGGTTATTGTGGGGTGTGGGTGGTGTGTCGGTTTATATGTGGGTTTTATGGCGGGTGGTTTATATATGGGGTGGGTCTTATATGGGTTTTATGGGTGGGTTTATGTTTTGGGTTTTATTCTGGTCTTATATGTGGGTGGTTTGTTTGTTTTGTGGTTGTTTGTGGGTTTGGGTGTGTATGTGGGGTTTTGGGTGTCTTATGTGGTGTGGGTGTTTATGTGTGTGGGCTTGTGTGGTCTGGTATGTGGGTTTTATGTGGGTTTTTATGGGTGTGGTTTGGTTAATGGGGTTTTGGGTTGTGGGTTTGTGGTGGTTCTTAGATGGTGGGGTTTTGTTGGTTGTGTGTGTTGTGTTGGTGTGTGTGTTGTTGTGGTTGTTTGGTTGCTTATTCTATGTGGGTTTAGGGTATTATATGGGTTTTAGTGGTCTATGTGGTTTTATGGGCGTGTTATGTGGGTTTAGGGGTATATGTGGGTTATTGTCTCGTATATGTGGCTTGTTTATATGTGGTCGTATTGGTCTTATATGTGGTGTGTGGCTTATATGTGGGTTTTATTGGTCTGGTTTTATGGGGTGGTTTATATGGGGTTTATGGGCGTGGTCTTAATGTGGGTTTATGTGGGGGTTTTATGGGTGCGTGGTCTTATGTGGGTTTTAGGGTGTTCGTATATATGTGGTGTTTTATGGGCGTCGTGTCTTATATGTGGGTTTTATGGGTGTGGTCTTATATGTGGGTTTTATGGGCGTGGTCTTCTATGTGGGGTTTATGGGTGTGGTCTATAGTGGGTGGTTTATGGGTTTTGTGGTCTTATATGTGGGTTTTATGGGGCGTGGTCTTATATGTGGGTTTGGGTGGTCTATGGGGGTCTTGTTTGTCTTATTGTGGGTTTTATGGGCGTGGCTATATGTGGGTTTTATGGGTCTTATTGTGGTCTTATATGTGGGTTTTATGGGTGTGGTCTTATTATGTGGGTTTTATGGGTGTGGTCTTATATGTGGGTTTTATGGGCGTGGTCTTTATGGTCTTATGTGTGGTTTTAGGGCTTATAGTGGTTCTGATGTGTGTCTTATTTTCAATTCAATTCAGTTTTATTTGTTTGGCGCTTTTTTACAATGGTGATTGTCACAAATCAGAAATCAGTTTGTCCCTGATGAGCAGCCGGGGGCGACGGTGGTGGCAAGGAAAAAACTCCCTGAGATGGAAATAGGAAGAAAACCTTGAGAGGAACCAGACTCAACAGAGAACCCATCCTCATTTGGGTGCAGGAATTAAGTGGTTACACTGTGTGTGTGTGTGTGTGTGTGTTGTGTGTGTTTGTGTGTATGTGTGTGTGTGTGTGTGTGTGTGTGAGCAACTTAAATCATTAGTCCTTAAAGAACAGCTGAAACGTCTTTATGGCGGAGTGGGACGTCCTTGGTCATCCTGGTGATGTATCATCCACTGGAGCAGGTCACAGGGAAGTGTCCAACAGGACCGGGGTGGAGATGGGGTCTGGATCACCGGCAGAGAGAGAGAGAGAGAGAGAGAGAGAGAGAGAGAGAGAGAGAGAGAGAGAGAGAAATCAGTTTGAATAACATTGTAATCACACGGTTTGGAGTGATTAAGTTAATAATGTAGAGTAAAGCTGGGACTCCGGTGAGACTAACTAGGACAGCATAACTAAAGGAGAACCAGAGGGAAACACAGACATGAGGGCTCCCTGATATGTTAAGCAAACCAGCCGCTCTCATCATCAACACCGTGATCAATAAGAGAGGGGAAGACATCTAACATCCCATAATACTCAACACCCATCAGTCCCCCAGATCTGCTCCTTTATCTAAGGGGAATCAATACAAAATGCTTGATTAAATAAATAAGTTTTTAAGCTGGACTTAAAAACACTGAGACTGTGTCTGATTCCTGAACATTCATAGGGAGGTTATAACATAGCATTGGGGCTCTGTGAGAGAAAAGGCTCCGCCCCCTGCTGTAGTTTTTATAATACGCGGGTTACTGACAGGCAGCCTGCAATCCTTTGATGGAAGTAGGCGTGGTGGAACGTAAGACACTAGAAGTTCGCTTAGGTCCTGCAGTGCGAGACCATTTAGAGCTTTATAAGTTAACAGTAGTATTTAAAATCGATGCGGTGTCTCACTGGGAGACAATGCAGTGTGTATAAGACCGGCGTGATGTGCTCGTATCTTTTAGTTCTAGAGAGGACTCTCGCTGCTGCGTTCTGGACTAGCTGAAGTTTATTAATGCACCTAGTTGAACATCCAGACAGTAAAGCGTTACAGTAGTCCAGCCTGGATGTGATAAACGCATGAACTCATTTTTCTGCATCATTTAGTGACAGGATATTTCTTATTTTAGCGATATTTCTGAGATGATAGAACCATTAGCTATCCTGCTAATATTATCGACAATAATCGTAATAATATTATCTTTTGGCCGTGGTCTCATGGGCGTGGTCTATGGTGGTTTTATATGGCCGTCTGGTCTCATCTAATAGGTGTGGTTTTTATGGCCGTGGTCTCATGGTGTGGTCTAATAGGTGTGGGTTTTATGGCCGTGGTCTCATGGTGTGGTCTAATAGGTGTGGGTTTTATGGCCGTGGTCTCATGGTGTGGTCTAATAGGTGTGGTTTTAATGGCTGGTCGTGGTCTCATGGTGTGGTCTAATAGGTGTGGGTTTATGGCCGTGGTCTCATGGTGTGGTCTAATAGGTGTGGGTTTATGGCCGTGGTCTCATGGTGTGGTCTAATAGGTGTGGGTTTATGGCCGTGGTCTCATGGTGTGGTCTAATAGGTGTGGGTTTATGGCCGTGGTCTCATGGTGTGGTCTAATAGGTGTGGGTTTATGGCCGTGGTCTTATGGTGTGGTCTAATAGGTGTGGGTTTATGGCCGTGGTCTTATGGGCATGGTGTGGTTTTCTAATAGGTGTGGTTTATGGTGGTTCATGGTGTGTCCGGTGGGTTTATGGCTCATGGTGCGGTATAATAGGTGTGGTATTTTCTGGGAATAGGTGTGGTATTTTGGGACTGGTATTATGAGTGTGGTTATGTGGAGGTTTGGGCGTGGTTACGTGGATGTGGCATTATGGGCGTGGCCTTGTCCAGTAGCAGCTACATTATTATGTAAATTGAACAGATTAGCATAGTGTGCTAACCATATTAGCTATGTTTTATTCTATCTGTCTCTGTGTTTACAGCTGTCTTTCTCTTATATCTGACTGTCTCACTGTATTTTTTTATCCGTCTGTGCCTTTTAGTGTGGCTGTCTTTCTATCTCTTCATGTCTTTAATTTATGTCTTCATCTGTCCTACCATCTACCTGTCTAAACTTCCTCAGTTTTTTTTGTCTGTCATTGTTTTTATCTGCCAGTCCTTTCTGTCTGTCTGTCCATCTGTCTGTTGTCTAACTGTCTCACTATTTTGTTTCTATCTGTCTGTCTGTCTTTTTTGTTTGTGATTTTCTGTCTGTCTGTGTTATTCAACTATCCACCAGCAGAAACAACTCTCTCTTGCTCTTTTTTCTCTCTCATTCTTGCTCTCTTCGTCTTTCTCTCTCTCTCTCGGTCTCATTCTGTCTTTCTCTCTGTCTCTGTCTGTCTTAACTCTGTATGTCTCTCTCGCTCGCGTACTCTCGCTCCTTCTCTCTCTCTCTATTTTTCTCTCAAAAAAAACCCCGAAAGCTGTGTGACATGTTGTTTTGGAGGTGACGTGTCGCCCCCTGGTGGACATCGCTTTTAAATCTGAATAAAACTCATTCCGTGTCTGTAACAGGAAGTTCACATTCCTCATTAATGAGCTTCTCCTGTCCAACTCAACACTCTAAGAAACCGCTGTATAACCTTCAATAAGGGGCTTCATCCATCCAACCTGGAGAGTCTTTGAACATCTGGATCTGGAGGTTCTTCTAACATATGGAGATTCTTCCAACTTCTGTATCTGGATATTTCTTTAACTTCCAGATCTGGAGGTTCTTTTAGCATATAAATCTCTAAATTCTTCTAACATCTGTATTAAGAGATTTTTCCCAATTTATAAATCTGGAATCTAGGATCTGGATCTGGAGTTTCTTCTCACGGTGCTTCTCACATCTTACCAGACAAACTCTTATTGTGTCCAAAGGTTGGACGTCTAACACCAGACAGAAGACCTTTTTTTTTTACCACATGAGGATTCTTCTGTCCAGCTCGGGTGTTTGACTGTGCATCATCATCATCATCACCACCATTATCATCACCATCATCATTACTATCATCACATCATCATCATCATCTCCATGCTGAAGCTCCTTCAGCCAAACAGGAAGTAGAAACCAGGTTCATCTCGCGCCCCTCAGACTTTGTTCTGTCCCTCAGCTGTCACTGATTAACTCTGGGTTTTTAGCTCTGATAGCTACAGGCTGAGTCAGCGCTAACACTCAACTCCACTGCAGTTCATTTATTCATTCAGTTCATCTCAAAACATCAGACGAGTCGAACAAAACGAACGAACGAACGAACGAACAAACAAACAAACAAACAAACAAATTCTACACAAACAATTCATCACTTATAAAATGTGCCACATTTCTCTTAACAATTATTTCAAAATGATTATCAAAGGATAAAGTCCAACGACACACACACACACACACACACACACACACACACACACAAAACAATTAATTACTAACAATGCAGAGTTTTGTGTGTGTGGGGGGGGGTATCTGTGTGTGTGTGGTGGTTTGATCATTTACCTGTGATTGAGAAAACAGTGCAGGACCTTGGAGCGGTGTGTGTGTCTGTGTGTGTGAGTGTGTGTGTGAGTGTGTGCAGAGGAAGAGCGCAGACATGGAGAAGGTACTGCCTTTAATCCTTTATTTCATTTATTTTAAAAAGAATTGATTATTAATAAAAACATACTATTTGAATTAATTTATAAAATATCACAGCTAATTTCTTCTTTATGTTCTAAAGTCAGTGTGTGTGTAAGTCAGTGTGTGTGTAAGTCAGTGTGTGTGTGTAAGAAGTCAGTGTGTGTGTAAGTCAGTGTGTGTTCTAACCTGTAGCTTTTGATAATATTTTTCACTGTGGGACTTTTTGGATTTTTATATTTCTTTTATTTCCTTTAATCTGATTATTTGATCTGCTTATTTTTCTCCTGGTTGCGGTTTATGGCAGTTTTCTGTCCGTACAGATGATATGATAAAATACTGACTGCACCATGGAATCGATATAATTTATTGAATGATTCTTGTGTTGTTTCATGTTTTTATTCTCGAAATGTTTTAAATCGTTATTAAAAGTTTTGTTTATGATGATTTTTGTAGTCGTTTATTTACAAACACATAATAATGAAAATCTAAATCTGAAATTTTATCCTGACATAAAAAGTCATCATGAGAAGAGCATGTCTCACTCTGTCTCACACACACACACACACACACACACACACACACACACACACACAGACTGTCAGGTACAGAAGCGGATCAGGTACAGGGCAGATAGAGGAGCAGATCAGGTAAACATTGGTTAGAGATCAGGTAACAGGGCAGGTATATGAGCGGATCAGATACAGATCAGATAAAGGTCAGGTATAAGAGTGGATCAGCTATAAGAGCTGGTCAGGAACAGATCAGATAAAGTTATAGGAACAGATCAGGTGCAGACCAGGTAGTGGATCAGATCAGGGACAGATCAAGTATAAGAGAGGTTCATATACAGATCAGGTACGGGCAGGTAAAGAAGATGATCATGTATGGGGCAGGTATAGAAGACGATCAGTTAGGGGGCAGGTATAGAAGAGGATCAGGTGCAGATCAGGTACAGGGCAGGTATAGAAGCGGATCAGGTGCAGATCAGGTACAGGGCAGCTATAGAAACGGATCAGGTGCAGGTCAGGTACAGGGCAGCTATAGAAACGGATCAGGTGCAGATCAGGTAACAGGGCAGCTATGAAACGGATCAGGTGCAGATCAGGTACAGGGCAGCTATAGAAACGGATCAGGTGCAGGTCAGGTACAGGGCAGCTATAGAAACGGATCAAAAAGATAAAGATCCAGTACAGGTCAGGAATAGCAGCGGATCCCATACAGGGCAGGTATACAAGCAGATCAGGTGCAGAAAAGGTACAGGTCAGGTACTGGGCAGGTGTAGAAACGGATCAGGTGAAGATCAGGTACAGGTCAGGGTTAAGAGCAGATCAGTTAAAGATGCATATCGGTTACAGGGCAGGTATTGGAGCGAATCAGGTACAGATCAGGTACAGGAGCTCATCATGTACAGGGCAGGTATAGAAGAGGATCATGTACAGGGCAGGTATAGAAGAGGATCATGTACAGGGCAGGTATAGAAGAGGATCATGTACAGGGGCAGGTATAGAAGAGGATCATGGTACCGGTACAGGGGAGAAAGGACTCAGGTATAGAAGAGGATCAGGTACGGGGCAGGTATAGAAGAGGATCAGGTTACGGGGGGCAGGTATATAGAAGAGGATCAGTTGGGGGGCAGGTAGAGAGAGGATAGGTAAGAGGGATCAGTTGGGGGGCAGGTATAGAAGAGGATCAGTTTTGGGGGGGCAGGTATAGAAGAGGATCAGTTGGGGGGCAGGTATAGAAGACTGATCTTCTTTACTCCTTAGTGGTTACCAGTAACTACTACACACAATTTTAATTGGTAAAAAATGTTGTCATTATTTTTCCAATAAACAATGCTGTGTTTTGTGTGTGTGTGTGTGTGTGTGTGTGTAGCAGTTAACATGTACTTTAGCTCTGGCTGTGTGTGCTGCTGCTCTTGGGTCTCTGCAGTACGGATATGGGATCGGAGTTATAAACGCTCCACAAAAGGTCTCTCTCTCTCTCTCTCTCTCTCTCTCTCACACACACACACACACACACACACACACAGTTACTACTAATGAGTGTAGGTTGTGATAGAGGTGTTTGTGTGTGTGTGTGGCAGGTCATCGTACAGCACTACGCTCGTGCTCTGGGTTTCCCGGAGGTGGTTACTGATGAACACACTAACGCTACACTACCTGATGGTGATGATGAAGAGATGAAGATGCAGAAGTCGGCTCTGATCATGTACTGGTCTTTATCAGTGGCCATGTTTCCTGTTGGAGGAATCATCTCGTCCTTCCTGGTGGGATTCGTCGCTGATTTCAGAGGAAGGTGGGTGGAAAACATCAAAAACATTAAATAAAAAATTTATTTTAATTCTGTTTAAATATAAACACATAAATCATATTTCACATTTATTAATATTACTGATGATGATGATGATGATGATGGTGATGATGATGATGATGATGATGATGATGATGATGATGATGATGATAATGATGGTGATGATGATGATGATGATGATGATGATAATGATGGTGATGATGATGATGATGAATGATGATGATGATGATGATAATGGTGATGATGACGATAATGGTGATGATGGTGATGATGGATGATGGAGATGATAATAATGGTGATGATGATGATGATGAGATAATGGTGATGATGGAGATGATGATGATGATGATGATGATGATGATGATGATGATGATAATGATGATGGTGATGATACTGATGATGGTGATGGTGATGATGATGATGATGATGATGATATGATGATGGTGATGATGATGTGATGGTGATGATGATGATGATGATGATGATGATGATGTGATGATGATGATGATGATGATGATGGTGATGATGAATGATGGTGATGATGGTGATGATGATGATGATGATGATGATGATGATGGTGATGATGGTGATGATGATGGTGATGATGATGATGATGGTGATGATGATGATGGATGATGATGATGATGATGATGATGATGATGATGATGATGATGGTGATGATGATGATGATGATGATGATGATGATGATGATGGTGATGATGATGATGATGATGATGATGATGATGATGATAAAGATTGTGATGATGATGGTAATTTTGATGATGATGATGATGTGATTTGTCTCTCAGGGTTAGAGGCATGCTGGTGATGAATCTTTTCTCCTTGGTGGCGAGTTTGCTTATGGGTTTGGCGAAAATGGGAACTCCTCACATCATGGTGATTACGGGACGCGCCATCATGGGCTTCTACTGCGGTAAACACCGGCTGTGTTCAAAACTTTAACAGGAAGTGGGTTTTTAACAGAATTTTTTTAAAACAGGAAATGGGGTTTTAAACAGGAAGTGGGTTTTTAAACAGGAAATGGGGTTTTAAACAGGAAATGGGGTTTTAAACAGGAAGTGGTTATTTCAACATGATGGTGTCTGTTGTAGGTCTGTCGTCTGGACTCGTTCCGATGTACATCGGTGAAATCGCTCCTGTGAAATATAGAGGTGCTTTAGGAACACTGCATCAGCTCGGTGTCGTCACCGGCATCCTAATCAGCCAGGTACACATCACACTTTAGGGGTCAAAGGTCACAATGATTCAAAATGATCATGGCATTAAATATTTCATCATCTCAATATATTCTTATAATAAAGTCACACTGAAGGACTGTGTGTGTGTGTGTGTGTGTGTGTGTGTGTGTGTGTGTGTGTGTGTGTGTGTGTGTGTGTGTGTGTCAGATTCTGGGTCTGGACTTCCTGTTAGGAAATGATGACATGTGGCATCTGCTGCTGGCTTTTTCTGGAGTCATTGCAGCTCTGCAGAGTCTCATGCTGCCCTTCTGTCCGGAGAGCCCCAGATACCTGTACATCAAACTGGGCAAAGAGGAGGAGGCCTGCAGAAGTACACACACGCACACACACACACACACACACACACACACACATGCCTGCATGTTTAGGACCCCTATAAGAAGTGCTATTAGAAGGAGAGATGCCATAGCGTTCATGTAGGAACGAGTACATACAAGTAAAGAAAAACACACAAACAAACAAATAAATAAATAATCATCATAAAAATACACATAGAGTAAAAAACGTAATAAATAAATGAAACCCTAAAATACATGTGGTGTCATGAGTAACAACACACGGAATTAAAATACATTTTCCTCTTTTTTACTATAAAGACGTCTGAAATAAACATTTTAAAGCTTAACATTAGTGTAAACAGGAAATACAATAAATGTGATGTTCCTCGTTTTAGGTAGCTAATAATGCAGGGCAGGATAAATTCACACACACACACACACACACACACACACACAGACTGAGCTGTACAGTTCACTGCGTCTGTTTCAGGTTTAAAGCGCCTTAAAGGAAACTACGACCCGACGAAGGATTTGGCGGAAATGCAGAAGGAGAAACAGGAGGCCATGAAAGAGGCCAGAATTTCAATATGGCGGCTTTTACGAGCGCAGCAGTACCGACAGCAGCTGCTGGTGGCTCTGATACTGCACCTGTCGCAACAATTCTCCGGGATTAACGCTGTGAGACACAAACACACTCACAATAAAACACTCGCTTTTACAAATCCTTTGTCATTTTAACAGCTTTAAAGTCAACACTGAGTCAATTCTACTGAATCAAACGAATCAAGTGGTGGCTCAAATGGTTAAGGCTAAGTTGTTGATTGGAAGACCAGGAAAACCTGGGTTTGAGTCCCACCACCGCCAGTCTGCCACTCTTGGGTCCTTGGGCAAGACCCTTAACCTCTTCTGCTTCAGGGGTGCTGTATCATAGCTGTCCCTGCGCTCTGACCACCAACCTTCCAGACTGGAATATGCAAGAAAAAATTTCACTGTTCTGTAGAGTATATGTGAAAAATAAAGACCTTTAGGGAAGCGGTGGCTCATGATTAAGGTGTAGGACTACCAACCCAAAGATTGTGGGTTCGATTCCCAGCTTCACCAAGCCACCATTGCTGGACTCCTGAGCCCTTAACCCCTAATTGCTCAATTGTATAAAATAGATTAATGTAAGTCGCTCTGAATAAGGGCGTCTACCAAATGCTGTAACTGTAAATATGGTTAGTCAGTGAAAGTTCTAACGAGTTATTACTGAGTCAAATACATCAAATGGAGTTAAATGAATCAATGAATCAGTGAATCGATGAATTACTTAAGGATTTATCTGTACTGTATAACCTTTAAAGTTGACACTGAGTCTGATCAACGCTGAATCAAATGAATCGAATAGAGTTTAATAAATCAGTGAATCAGTGAAGTGGTTCATGATTCCACTCTCGGAGTTTTATATGCTTTTATGATTGCGATAGTTGTTTTATAGCCGTAATCAAACGATAATATTTGTTTTTCTCTCCATGTGGTTATAATTTCAGATTTTTTATTACTCGACCGCCATCTTTCAGAGCGCCGGCGTGGCTCAGCCCATCTACGCCACCATTGGCGTCGGAGTCGTTAACACTGTCTTCACACTGCTGTCAGTGAGTGTAGCTTAATGACCAGACAAACAGTGCTGGAACACACACACACACACACACACACACACACACTGCTGAGAAACCGCTGAGAGCTTTTATCTCCACAGAAACATGATTACACGTGAAGTACACATGCTCCATTCATCACTTATCTTCTGTACAATGCGGTCCAAACACACACACACACACACACACATACACACACACTGCTGTGCACTTTACCACCATCATCAGATCACTGTGGGCGTGTCCCAAACCACACCCCTAATTATACAAAAGATACTAAGCAGCATATACGTGTGTGTGTGTGTAGGTGGTTCTGGTAGACCGGGCTGGTAGAAGAACCCTGATGTTAATCGGTTTGGGTGGAATGTGTTGCTGTGCAGTTGGAATGACAGTCGGACTCGTTTATCAGGTGACATCATTAAATCTTAAACTGTCTCACTGCCTGTCTCACTGCATGTCTCAGTGCCTGTCTCAATGCCTGTCTCACTACATGTCTCAATACATGCTTGACTGCCTGTCTCACTGCATGTCTTAGTACCTATCTCACGACATGTCTCACTTCCTGTCTCACTGGTAGTTTCACTGCTAGTTTCACTGAATGTCTTACAGCCTGTCTTGCTACCTGCCCCACTACCTGTCCCACTGCCGGTCTCACTGTATGCAGTGAATGTCATGCTGCCTTGTTTTTACTAGCTATCTCACTACTTGTCTCATGGCCTGTCTCACTGCCTGTCTTGACAGAGCAAACACAGAAATCAGGCAGAGTAGACAAAACAGAGCAGTTAATCAGTCAGAGCCCCTGGTGGACAATAGAGGTACTGCAGTGTAAATCCTTTACAGCGGTTCTTTATGAACTCACTGTTTACTTCAGCCTCCAGAACCCACATCACCTCCAGATTTCTCTGCTTTCATCTTTCTTAAAAACGTCTCTGTGAGTCGACTAAAGATGAAACTACTGTGGGAATAAAACCTAAAATCTCCTGATTGAACACGTTTCCTGTCTCCTTTCTTGCTGTGCGGCACTGCTGACTGGTTTCTTGTCTGTTCTAGAACACGTACTCCTGGATGACTTACCTGAGCATGACGTCCATTTTTCTGTTTGTGAGTTTCTTTGAAATGGGACCAGGTCCAATCCCATGGTTTATAGTGGCTGAGTTATTCAGTCAGGGGCCGCGACCTGCCGCCATTGCACTCGCCGGCTTCTGCAACTGGACCAGTAACTTCATCGTTGGCATGTTTTTCCCCTACATCGAGGTACCCTGAGACACATGACTTACAGAACACACAGAGGTCAGGCCCCTCGCCACTAAAACTTACAGAACACACAGAGGCCACGCCCCCTCCACTATGACTTACAGGCCACACAGAGGCCACGCCCCCTTTCCTCCAATAAGACTTACAGGACACACAGAGGCCACACCCCTCTCCACTAGAACTTACAGAACACACAGAGGCCACGCCCCCTTCACTAAGACTTAGAGGACACACAGGGGCCACGCCCCCTCCACTAAGACTTACAGAACACACCAGGGGCCACGCCCCCTCCACTAAGACTTACAGAACACACAGGGGCCACGCCCCCTCCACTAAGACTTAGAGGACACACAGGGGCCACGCCCCCTCCACTAAGACTTAGAGGACACACAGGGGCCACGCCCCCTCCACTAAGACTGACAGAACACCACAGGGGCCACGCCCCCTCCACAAAGACTTACAGAACACACAGGGGCCACGTCCCCTCCACTCCACTAAGACTTACAGAACACACAGGGGCCACGGGCCCACGTCCCCTCCACTAAGACTTAGAGGACACACAGAGGCCACGCCCCCTCCACTAAGACTATACCAGACTTACAGAAGAACACACAGGGGCCACGCCCCCTCCACAAAGACTTACAGAACACACACAGGGGCCACGTCCCCTCCACTAAGACTTAGAGGACCACACAGAGGCCACGCCCCCTCCACACTAAGACTTACAGAACACACAGGGGCCACGCCACGCCCCCTCCACTAAGACTTACAGAACACACAGGGGCCACGTCCCCTCCACTATGACTGACAGACAACTACACAGAACACACAGGGGCCACGCCCCCTCCACTAAGACTTAGAGGACACACAGGGGCCACGCCCCCTCCACTAAGACTTAGAGGACACACAGGGGCCACGCCCCCTCCACTAAGACTTAGAGGACACACAGGGGCCACAGCCCCTCACGGACTTGCCACGGGGCCCCCCCCTCCACTAAGACTGACAGTTTCCGCACATACAGTTTTGCTGTGAGGATAATGGAGTTTAGCGCGGATATTTGTTAATTAAAATGATTCTCTAAATGTTTTTACAGCAACTCTGTGAAATGTATGTCTTTATCATCTTCGTGGTTCTTCTGTTCGGCTTCACCGTCTTCACGTGTTTACGAGTTCCTGAGACGAAAGGAAAGACCTTTGAGGAAATCGCAGCTCTTTTCCAGAAGAAACGTCCAGCAGCCCAAACGGCGGTGGCTACAGAACTGCAGCAGCTCAAAAGCTCATCAGACGCCTGAATGCATTTATGCTAAAGTCATGCTAATGCTAACCTGCTAAATGATAGAGAGTCAGAGGAATCACCACAGGATGTTAAAGACATGCTAATGATGCTAACGCTAATGCTCGTGTGGAGGCTAATGCTGTGGAGTGAAACTGAGCCTGTTACTACTCTCAGAATTTTATTTACATTTTATTCTAGTTTACTGTTAAAACTATTTTTAATAAATGCTTTATTTTCCTGTATTAACAGAACGACGTACAAAACGGAACGTTTTTTTTTAATATAAAGATGCTAACATAGCCTTTAGCACAGCACCATTAGCTCTGGTTAGCTAATGTTTCAAATATTTTTTTGTGCTGTAATTAAAATGTAATTTAAAAACCTATAATAAAATGTGTGTGTGTGTGTGTGTGTGTGTGTGTGTGTGTAAAATAGCTTCTTCCTGCTTATCATGTGGCTTTCTGCCCAACCTCAGACTGCTCTGTACTCTACCCTGAGCTACCTGCCCCTCCTGAGGCTTTTTTTGGGACGTCTCTATCCACTGGATTATTTGCTTTTCCTCTCGTTTAATGATGTCTATCTTGGGGCTTTATTCCTATTTTGGGGCTTTATGTGCATCCTGAGGCTTTAGGGACTCTATAGAGATTTATTTTATGCTAATAATCATGCTGTCTGCTATCCTTCATTATGAGGACTGGGGAATCAGGCGTGAAAGCTCTATGACGTCATAGGGAAAACTGCACTGTGTAGCCACAAGGTGGCAGTAAAATCTAAAATATCACACAGACACCTTTTTAGTTTTCTGTCAGTGGAGCTGTTATTTAAATTCTTTCTCATGTCGTTACATGTCTTCATGTGGTGGACAAACATTAAACATCATCCAACACTAAATTCAGGACCGAGGGGAACCGGAGGAACCTACAGGAGATAACAGACAGAACCAACAAGATCACTTCAAGAACTTACTTATCTTTATCTCTGAGCCATTGTTATTATTCTGGGGCTTCTTTAATATCGTCTAATTAATGTTTAGTCTTCCTGCTCATCCTTATTGTCCAGCCCGGGGCTTCTTGCCCATTGTTCCGTCTAACCCCAGGCTTCTGTCTGCCCAAACCAAGCTTGCCCCAAAATTAGTCTTTTTGCTCATCCTTATTGTTTTTAAATATTTTTTGACTTCCAGCTCATTCTGAAACTTTCTAACTGCCCAACAGGAGGCCTCTCACCCATCATGAGGCTTTTGGTCTTCCAGTTCTTGCCCTTCTGAGTCTTGTTCCTCATCTTCATGTCTGTCTCGTGACGTGGTTTCTACCAATGTGTGGTCTCTTGACTATCTTTGGGGTTTTCCCCTTCTATGGACCTACTCTAAACACACACACACACACACACACACACACACACACACACACACACACACACACACACACACACACAGATTTATCATCTGGACTGAAGGTGACAAAAACACATCAGCCTTGAAAAGCTAGAGGAGCTTCAGACTGATGGGGGAAAAGAACAATGTGGACACGATTAATCACAATATACACCACACCATAACTACACACAATAAACACACCACACACACACATAACTACACACAATAAACATAACACCACAATAACTACACAACACACCACAATACACCACACATAACTACACACAATAAACACCACACCATAACTACACACAATATACACCACACCATAACTACACACAATAAACACCACACCATAACTACACACAATAAACACCACACCATAACTACACACACCATACTACACACATAACACCACACCATACACACACAATATACACACCATAACACCACAATATACCAAACTAACACACACACAATAAACACACAAACACACCATAACTACACACACCATAAATACCACACCATAACTACACACCCACCATAACTACACACACCATAACAGACACACAATAAACACACAACACCATAACTACACACAAAAACACACACTAACCACACCATAACTACACACAATAAACACCACACCATAACTACACACAATAACACCACACCATAACTACACACAATATACACCACACCATAACTACACACAATATACACCACACCATAACTACACACAATAAACACCACACCATAACTACACACAATAACACACCACACCACACATAACTACACACATAACATACACACCACACCATAACTACACACAATAACTAAACACCACACCATAACTACAACACAATATACACCACAACCACACACATAACTACACAATATCAATATACACCACACACCACCCATAACTACCCACTACACACAATATACACCACACCATAACTACCACACCCCCAATACACACAATACACCACACCATAACTACACACAATATACCACCATACACAACCATACCATAACACCCCACCATACACACAATATACACCACACCATAACTACACACAATAAACATACACCACCCAAACTACACCACACCATAACTACACACAAACTACACACCATATACACCACACCACACATAACTACACACACATAAACACCACCACCACAATAACACCCCCTACACACAATATACACCACCACACCCCACCATAACACCACACCATACACACAATATACACCACACCATAACCACACCATAACTACACACACAATATACACCACACCATCCACACACCATAACTACACACCACCATAACACCAACAATATACACACACATAAACACACCACACACCATAACTACACACAATATACACCCCACCATAACTACACACTAATACACACCACACCATAACAACTAACACAATATACACACACCATACCTACACACAATAACACACCACACCATAACTACACACAATAAAACACCCCAACCATATTACACCACCCACCATATCTAAACACACAATATACACCCTACCATACTACACACACAATAAACACCACCCACCATAACTACACACAATAACACCACCCATAACAATAACCACACATAAACACCACACCCCACAATACACCACACCATAACTACAACACCACTAAACAACCCCACCATAACTACACACAATACACACATAAACACCCCACCATAAACACAATACACACAATAAACACCACCCCATAACTACACACGCAATATACATCACACCATAACTACAGACAATAAACACCCCACCATAACTACACACTAAACACCCCACCATAACTACACACAATAAACACCCCCACCATAACTACACACAATACACACCACCCCACCATAACTACACACAATATACACCACACCACACCATAACTACCACAACAATAACACACCAAACGCACACAAAGATACACCATAACTACACACTAAACACCCCACTATAACTACACACAATAAACACCCCACTATATCTTCACACAATAAACACCACACCATAACTACACACATATCAATATACACCCTACCCATATCTACAACACAATTAACACACACACCATAACTACACACAATAAACACCACACACCATGAACAACCACAATAACTAACACACACTAAAACCATAAACACCCCACTATAACTACACACAATAAACACCCACTAATATCTTCACACACACCCATATACACCCCACACATATCTACACACAATATACACCCTACCAATATCTAACACACAATACACACCACCTACCCCCATAAACTACACACACAATAACACCACACCATAATAACACTACACACCACTAAACACCACACTATAACTACACACAATACACAAACAATAACACCCACATATCTACACACAATTAAACACCCCACTATATCTACACACAAAAAACCACCCACATATCTACACACAATAAAACACCACACATAACTACAACACAATATAACACCCCACCATAACTACACACATAATAAACACCACACCATAACTACACACCAAAACCACACTATACACCACACCCACCCACTAATCTACACACACAATATACACACCCACCCCATAACTACACATAATAAACACCACACCATAAACTACACACACAAACCACACCATAACAACCCCACTACTCACACAATATACACACCCACACATAACTACACATAATAAACACCACACCATAACGACACCAATATACACCCCACCATAACACTACACACAAATAAACATCCCATTATAAAACATGTGTCCCCCTT
>VCAZ01000397.1:72500-87401 GCA_005784505.1 Bagarius yarrelli
CAGATCAACACATCTGATCACCTCACTCAGACATCTGATCACCTCATTTAAACATCTTATCACCTCAGTCAGACATCTGATTCCCTCAATCAAACATATGATCATATCATATCGTCCAGCGTACAATGCTGTAGCTGATCTTCAGAAGAAAATCCATGATAAACGTCAGGAGGAACTTGTCAGGGGAATCTTAGGAGAAACTTCAGGGGAAACTTTAGAAGGAACTTTACGAGGACCTTCATGAGGAATTTCAGGGGAAACTTAAGTAGAAACCTTCAAAAGGACCTTCAGGGTGTTGGCTGGTTCACTCACACACACTGCAGTTATTAAAAACACACTTGAGGAGCTTACAGGATGAGTGTGTGTGTGTTTGTGTGTGTGTGTGTGTGTGTGTGTTTGGATTGTTGGAGCTGCTGAGGGTGTGTATGTTCTGCCCCTGAGTTCACCCTGGATTTAAAACAGGTGTGTGTTTTGCGCTGCCGCTCGGCTGTGTTGACTTTTATTAACTTCTTCCCATTTGGAGACATTTGAGATGTTGACCTTTTCTTCCTGTTGAAGAAGATGAAGTTGAAGATGATTATTATTCCGAGCCTCGTTTGTGTTTGCACTCACCGCAGGTCTCAGAATGGGTGGCAGCAGATCAAAGCAGTGCCCCCTGCAGGCCTGGAGATGGACACAGATTAAATCTCTGTCCTGTGGGGAAAATGAAGGTCCAGTGCTGAGATTATTTCTTTAAGAAGAAGATTAAAGGCGAGAGAGTGAAATGGACGCGCTGATGATGGTGTGATGCAAACGGTGGCGTGTTTTTCAGGTCTAAGGGTGGCGTGTGGACATGAGAAGAGCTCGTTGTGGATCTTCAGATGGAATGTGGAATTGGGGAAAGTCTTCTCGAGAAGAGAACAATCTAAATCAACAACCATGTTGATGTTCGCTGAAGATCTCATTCCAAGATCCTGTTTACTTTCTCTTTGATCTAAAAATGTCGAAGCCATCAGGCGCGTGTGGATTCCACCGGAGCCTCCAAACATTTCTACCAGCACCTCATCCAGCAGCCGTTTCCACCACTTAATTTATCCCACATGAGGTTTTCTGATCACCAACGAGGGTTGGATGGAAGCTGGTGTGGTAAAACAACCAGCAGATGTTGAACATTAAATGCAGATGTTTTTTTCTGAGTTAAACATCCTGAAGATTTGTAAAGAAAATATTGACCCGAGGAACATAAACAGATCTGAACACACTGACTACCACTGCTAGAGAGATTCAAACTTAACACCTTCTGACCAACCAGAACACAGAACTCAACACCTTCTGACCAACCAGAACACAGAACTCAACACCTTCTGACCAACATACAGTTATCTCCCTTATACAACTGAGCAATTAGGGTTGAGGGCCTCACTCAAGGGCCCAACTGTGGTGTCTTGGCGGTGCTACAATCAGAATGCAGATGTTTCATATTTTTGGCGATTAATTTATTTTTCTGTTTTTATTTTTCTGTTTTCTATCTTTCTTTCCATTTCTGTCTCTCTGTACTTCTCTTTCTCCCCTCCCTCTCTCTCTCTTTTCTTCCCCCCCCCCTTTTTCTCCCTCTCTCTCTCCCTCTTTCTCTCTCTCTCTCTCCCTCTGTCCTCTCCCTCCCTCCCTCTCTCTGTCTCTCTCCCTCCCTCCCTCTCTCTCTCTCTCTCTCTGTTGCAGGTGTTTGAAGGCGTGATGTTTGGTTAAATCTCTCTGTGTTTAAGAGACAAAGAAATTCAAACAATATAAGCGTGTGTGTGTGTGTATGTGTGTGTGTATGCGTGTGTATAATCACACTCCTCTCTTTACTGCCCCATGGGGTAGATTCCTCCATGCAGCTGCCCAACTCAATTCAATTCAACTCCAGTTCATTCAGAACCAGCAACAAACACATGGAAAGAGAGACAGAGGGAGTGGAGTAGGACAGACAGACAGACAGACAGATAAATGAATAATAAAACCAAATGGAAAAACAAAGGATATGACAGACAGACAGAAACAGAATAAGGCAAACAAATAGACAGACATGCAGCCAGATAGCCAAATGTGTGTGTGTGTGTGTGTCTGTGTGTGTGTTGTGTGTGTGTGTGTGTGTGTAGATTTTTCCATATGTGTGTATTTTTCCATGTAAATTAAAGAAGTGTGTGTGTTTGCTTTGCTGGGTTTCATTTCCTGTCCAGCTCTGCTCACTGAAACGGGTGTGTACAGAACACACACACACACACACACACACACACACCTATGGTATTGTTGTCGTAGGTCGGAGATTTTGATTTGGTTTGTGAGGGATCACTTCAGAATAAAGCCAATGTTCCTCCACTCGTTTAATAGATCTCCTGTCTTTCTCTCATTCCTCAGCTGCTTGATCTTCTCCTGACCGTCCACCTGCTCCTTCTTTCCCTGTTTAGACCACTGCCCCCAAAATACTGTTTCTACCATTGTTAATTCTAATAGTACGAATGGCATGTTTATGGTGGTCTACCGAAAAGTAGCTAAATAATTAATTAATCTGCATTATATATATATATATCATATATGAAGATAACAGCTGATTGGATTTAGTGACTCTTGGAGGCCCCCTGGTGGCCATGGGAGCCTTAAGCAGCCGCTTAGTTCGCTTATGTGTTAAGCCGGTTCGACATTGTGAGGTAAACAGTTGCAAACCCGTTAGCTACATAAATGTAAGATATTTTTCCTAAAAAAAGATTTGTAGATGTTGATTTGGGGAAAGTGATGATGTAAAGTTCCAACCGTTCCGAGATGTCAGGCGTGGGTGTGTGTCCGAACGTTTGGGACAGTAAGATGTTAAAATCGTTAAGATGAAATGTTTTTACTTCTACAAACCCAGTTAACCAGTAAACAGGAGATAAAAGCGACGAAACTAGTTAGTAATATTTTTTAGTATTTAGATAATAATAATAATCATAATTAATATAATAATAAAAATAATAATAACAATAATAAAAGAAAATAATCATAATAGCCTAATAATCATAATAATAAATATAATAATAATAATAATAATAAACATACACAATAATAATATATGAATAATCCTAATAACAATAATAATATATATTAACAAATACTATTAATAATCATAACAACAAATAATATTAATAATAAATAATAATAATAAAATAATAATAATAAATAATAATTATAATATAATAAATAATAACAATAATATATAATAATAAAATAAAACAATAATAATAACCAAACAAAATAATATAATAATATAATAATAAAATAATAATATATAAATAATAATATAATAATAATAATAATAATAATAACAATAATAAAATAATAACAATAATATAAAATAAACTAATAATAATAATAATAACAATAATAATATTATTAATAATAATAATAATAAGAATATAATAAATAATATATAATAATATACACTAATAATAAATAATAATAATAATAATAAACTAAATGTGATTGTAGTTGATGTTGAACAATATGTGTTTACAGGAAATTACTGAAATACGAATATGAAAATACTGCTTTAAAATTAAATCATTTGGGAAACGTCTCTCGACCCATGATGCACTGTAACACACTGTATGTCTCTACATGTAAGAGAGAGAGAGGGTGTGTGTGTGTGTGTGTGTGTGTGGGGTGTGTGTGTTGTGTGTGTGTGTGGTGTGTGTGGTGTGTGTGTGTGTGTATGTGTGTGTGTGTGTGTGTGTGTGTGTGTGTGTGTGTGTGTGTGTGTGTGTGTGTGTGTGTGTTGTCCTAGCCCCAATAGAGGCCCAGCACTCTTACACTCAATAACTTGGTTTTTATGATGCTTCATCCCTTAGAACTATAAACACACACACACACACACACACACACACAGTCGTGAGGTTAGTGTTGCTATAGCGACTGTCCACACCTCCAGCATGAATCCAGATTTACATTAACATTTATGGTATTTTAGCAGACGTTCTTATCCAGACCACTTACATATATTTTCATTATAGAACTGAGGAATTAGGGGTTAGGGGCCTAACTCAGGGGCCCAGCGGTGGTAACTTGGTGGTGCTGGGAATCAAACTCACAATCCTCTGGTTAGCTGAAATCGAGAAGCTTCACCAAGATTAAAAACTTTAGGTTATACAATACTGTATAAGGGTTTGTAAATGTTCTGTGAACGTTCTGTGAATGTTCTGTAAAGATTCTTCAATGTTGTAAAAAGGTTCTATAAATGTTTTGTAAATGTTCAATTCAATTCAATTCAGTTTTATTTGTTTGGCGCTTTTTACAATGGTGATTGTCACAAATCAGAAATCAGTTTGTCCCTGATGAGCAGCCGGGGGGCGACGGTGGCAAGGAAAAACTCCCTGAGATGGAAATAGGAAGAACCTGAGAGGCACAGACTCAACAGAGAACCCATCCTATTGGTGAAAAGTCGGGAGCAGGAATAGTGTACAGTGTGTGTGTGTGTGTGTGTGTGTGGTTGTGGGTGTGGTGTGGAGCAACTTAAATCATTAGTCTTAAAGACAGCTGAAAGTCTTTGGCGAGTGGGACGTCCTGGTCATCCGGTGATATCATTCATGGAGCAGGTCACAGAGAAGTGCCAACAGGTCCGGGGTGGATGGGGTATGGATCATGGAAGAGAGAGAGAGAGAGAGAGAAATCAGTTAATCACATTGTATCACACGGTTGGAGTGATAAGTGATAATGTAGAGTAAGCGGGACTCCGGGGACTAACTAGGTCAGATATAAAGGAGAAACCAGGGGAAACCCAGACAGAGGGCTCCCTGATATGTTAAGCAACAGCCGCTCTCATCATCAACGTGACAAAGAGAGGGAAACATCTAAATCATAATACTCAACACCATCAGCCCCGATCTGTCCTTATAAGGGGAATCATACAAATCTTGATTAATAAAAGTTTTTAAGCTGGCTAAACACTGAGATGGTGATCCCGAACATCAAGGGAGGTTATAACATGCATTGGGGTCTGTAATAAAGACTCGCCCCCTGCCTGTGTTATAATGCGCGGTACGACAGGCAGCCGCATCTGGGAAGTAGGCGTGGTGGAACGTAGACACTAGAAGTTCGCTAGGTCCTGCGGTGCGAGAATTTAGAGCTTATAAGTTAACAGTAGTTTAAAATCGATGCGGGTTCCACGGGGAGACAATGCAGTGTGTATAAGGACAGGTGTGTGGGTCGTATCTTTAGTTCTAGAGAGGACTCTCGCCGTGCGTTCGGACTAACTGAGGGTATTAATGACCTAGTGAAATCAGACAGTAAAGCGTTACAGTAGTCAGCCTGGAGTGATAAACGCATGAAACCTTTTCAGCATCATTTAGTGACGGGATATTTTATTTAGCGATATTTCTGGATGATAAAACGTATCTGCTAATTACGACATGGGCTTCAAAAACGAGAGTTGGTTAAATCACCCAGATCTTTTACTGTGGCACTCGGTGAACAGAAGACGTCTGGGGTTAAGTGTGACAGGAAGCTAATTTAGTACCTGTGGTCCTAGAACCAGACCCATTTGTCAGCGTTAAGCAAAGGAAAATACATACATCCAATCTCTTATTCCTACACATGCTCAATTTATTAAACTGGCCTTGTGTTGTAAAAAAAGTGTAAAAAGGTTGTAAAGTTATGTAAATGTGTGAAAGGTTTTGTAAATATCGTAAAGGTTCTGTAAATGTTGTATAAGGTCGCAAATGTTGTAAAAAGGTTCTGTAGGGTTTCTGTACATAAGGTTATTAGGTAAACTCACGCTGAGGTTGATATCAATAAAACAAAAACTTTTTAGTTGCAACAGAAAAAACAGTCTAGCTCCAAACACAACACAACACACACACACACAGATGCGCCCACTTCCTATTGTTTTAAAACGCACAAAATTCTGGTGGACATGTTGGAAACTTCCCAGGAGTGTGTCCTTCCTGCTAAAAGGGGCTGGCCTCCTCACCTCTGAGCAAGAACAGATTGTTTTAAGATGTACTTTGTTGTTTATATCATTGAAAAACATCTGGAGACACACCCCTGCTGGCAATCCCTGCTGCTGCAACATCCATGAGAACGTCAAGGCCATCACTTCAGGTCACATGACCCCTCCTTTCCTTGCACTTCACCTGCTCACAGCATCACAACAGTCCAAAAAAACCGTCAGAAAAACTCTTAGAACTCAGAGAGGGATTCGTAAAGTACTGGAACACCTGACTATCACATCCAATGGTGTTTCTACACATCTATTAGTCGTCTTCCACTCTTTCTCCTATAATTCCCTGGGTTCTTTTTCGCAGGTTTACCACTAGATTGGGTCATGTGACTGTGTGGGTCATGTGACTGTGTGGGTCATGTGACACTGTGTGGATTTGATCATTCAGTTCCAATAGTATGAGTGAGATCAGACACTAATTTTGAGGTTTGGAGGTTCAGTCTGGGTTCCAGTTCAGCCCAAAGGTGTTCAGTTTAAAGGGGTGGAGTCAGAATCAGGACTCTGTACAGGACATGAGAGTTCTTTTCCTCCAATCAGAACACAGCATGTCTCTATGGAGATCAAGAGATTTGTGCACAGGGACATTGTCCTGCTGGGGTTTCAGTCTTACAGTTCCACTGAATGAAGAACAGAATAATGACACACTGCTGAGGCTGGTGAGGTGTCCACAAATTTTTGACCATGCATATTTTTTTAATTTAAAACTCGAGTGCGTTGTTTTCCGTGGGAACCGACCGGTGGGGAGCGCGTGTCGGGTTTCACACATCATTCCAGTATTTTCCCTGTGTGTGTCTCTGTTTGTTTGTTTGTTTGTTTGTTTGATGTATTTATTTAGATGGAATAGAGTGGGATTATCGTGCGACTTGGCAACACAGCAGCGCGCGCAAGATGCGCGTCATTGCATCATCATCATCATCATCATCATCATTTTCTTCGTCTTCATCATCCTCATCCGGGATGCAGCATCGCTGTGCGCTGTAGCACAACATCGCGCGAGCCCGTGCTCCGTCCGTGTGTGTGTGTTATTGATATTAACGTTTATCATTAACTGCGATTTTTATTCTATGAAGCGGAAATGAGCCTGAGCTGAGTGCACCTGCGCGCGCTCTCTCTCTCTCTCTCTCTCTCTCTCTCTCTCTCTCTCTCTCTCTCTCTCTGCGTAGGAGATCACCAACACCCTAGGAGGTAAGCTGCCTCCAAAACACCACACACACACACACACACACACACACACACACACACACTAATAGAAACAGCTGTTTGGCTTTGATTTTCATATTTGCAGATGTTAATGCAGATGTTCGTCAGGACGGGTTGAGTCGGAGACAGAAAAGCGACGCTGAAACTGTGTCTGTGTGTAATGTTGTACAATTAGTATTTTTTTTAGAGACTTTAAGAGGAAACTCTCTCGGGACTGCTTTCTCTGTGTGTGTGTGTGTGTGTGTGTGTGTGTGTGTGTGTGTGTGGTGCGTGTGTGCGTGTGTGGGGTTAGAGATGAAGGAGTGATTTATTTTGGTCTATAAGACATAAACACAGGGCATCAATCAGTGAAACAAACACATTTAATTGTTTGTTTGTTTATTGCTTGTTGTTTGGTTGTTAACTGTTAATTACACATTAATAAACCAGAAACTATCATTCCTTTCATTCATTGATTCATTCGGTCTTTTGTCTGCTTGTTGTAACGCTGCTATTTTTCAGCCTCATTAATTTGCATTACAACTTTACAAAGTGATATAAGAGCTGACAATTTGACTGTCTGTGCTGTGCTGATTGGATGTGATCTGTCTGTGCTGATTGGATGTGATCTGTCTGTGCTGATTGGATCTGATCTGTCTGTGCTGATTGGATGTGATCTGTCTGTGCGTGATTGCTCGTCTTCTGGATGTGTCTGATTGCTAGATCTGATATTGGATGTGTGGATTTTATGCTGATGGATGGATATGTCTGTGGATGATTGGATGTGATCTGTCTGTGCTGCTGATGTATCTTTGTGCGATGTGTGATCTGAGGCTGATGGATATAATCTGTTGGCTGATGAAGGTGTCTGTGTGTTGATGGATGTGTGATGGGGATATATCGTCTGTGCTGATGGATGTGATCTGTCTGGTGATGGATGTATTGTCTGTGCTGATTGGATATTGTCTGTGATGATGTAATCTGTCGTGCTGATTGGAGATGATCTTCGTTGTGCTGATGGATGTGATCGTTGTGCTGATTGGATGGTCGTCTGTGATGATGGAGTGACTGTCTGTGGGGATTGGGATCTGTCTGTGCTGATGGATGTATGTCTGTGCTGAGTGGAGGTATCTGTCTGTGCTGATTGGATGTTGGATGTCTGTCTGTGCTGATGGGATTGATATGTTGTGCTGATTGGATGATGATCTGTTCGGTGAGGGATGCTGTCTGGCTGATTGGATGTATATGTCTGTGCTGATTGGATGTGATTGGATGTGATCTGTCTGTGCTGATTGGATGTGATCTGTCTGTGCTGATTGGATGTGATCTGTCTGTGTCTGTGCTGATTGGATGTGATCTGTCTGTGCTGATTCTGATGATGGATGTGAGCTGTCTGTGTGATTAGTGCTGGTCTGTGTGGATGGATGTCTGTGTTATAGTAGAAGTAGAGCTGAAGTCCACTTGGTGTTCTGTAGGTCACTCCACCGAGTTAAATTTTCACAACACCAAATGACCTGAATGTTCTGGGTTTAAATTAAGATTTTAAGATATTACTGCTGGGCCCCTGAGCAAGGCCCTTGACCCTAATCTTGAAAGTGTATAAATAAGATAAATAGTTCTAAATAAGTATTGTACAGTGTATGTGGTAGTATACCTGGCTGTAATTATTGTAGTTTAGTGTAGTGTGGTGTGGTGAAGTGTGGTGTGGGGTAGTAGATAGACAGACAGACAGTCAAAACAGAGAGATAGGCAAAAAGACAGACAGACAGATAGACAGACCTGTGTGATGTAATAGTCTGTGTAAATGCTGAGTCCTTTAGCAATCCTTGTGCTACTTAAGGTGATCATGTGCATGGAGTGCAGTGTGTAGTATAATTATGACAGTAAGGAAATCAGCAACTGACTTCTTCCCCCTGAATGGAGTTAAAAGCCGCATGGCATGGAGGGGAACGACTTCCAGTCTGTCAGTGAACAGGCAATGACGTAACCTGTGTAGTGTAGTGTGGGGTGTGGTGTGGTGTGGGTAGGTAGTGGGTGTATTATACTGTGAGATTATAGGTAGTGTAGTGTAGGATACTGGGAGTATTGCAGTGCAGTGTAAGTAGGTAGTATACTAAGATGTATTACAGTGTAGTATAGTGTGGTATAGTGTAGTTTAATTTTCTAGTGTGATGAGTGTAGTATACTGGATGTTTACAATTGTAGCATGTGTTGTAGTGTAGTGTTGTAGTATACTGGGATGTATTGAGTGGTGTAGTGTAGTGTAGTATACTGGGATGTATTGTAGCATGGTGTAGTGTAGTGTTGTAGACTGGATGTGCCCTGTAGAGTTTAGCTCTAACTGCTCAACACACCTACTGTAAGTGGTAAGTTTCAGCAGATCTGATTAGTGTGTTTGATTAGGGGATGAGCTAAACTCTGCAGGACACCCCGACCCTCAGGATCGAGATTGCCTACCCCTTATATAGTGGTTGTGTAGTGGCGTGGGTGTGTTCTGTGTGTTAGCATTGTATACTAGGATGTAGGTATACTATATATAGTATTATAGTATAGTGTATAGTATAGTATAGTTAGTGGAGTAATCCTAAATCCTAAATCCTGTAAATACCTCTGAAAGATTAAATAAAAAGCAGTGCGGGGAGATTATATATAGTATAGATAGTGTAGTGTGTGTAGTGTAGTGTAGTGTAGTGTGGGTAGTATAGTAAATATAGTATAGTAAAGTATATGTAGTGGGATGTAGTTCAGTGTACCTCTGAAAGTGTATTATAAAGTGCAAGGCAGAGTCAGAAGAGTCTTTGTATAGAAATAGTGTCTTGTAGTATAGTATATGTCGGTGTATAGCAGAAGAGTCTTAATCCTCTAAAGTGAAGTTGATTTCCCAGCAGCGTTTAGTGTAACGCCTTTCACAGTGGGTCCTAATGAGTCATCATCTTGAGTAAAATATCATCTCTAATATTTATGCAATAGATCACACACACACACACACACACACACAACACACACCTCTTTATGCTGAGAGTCGGAGCTGCAGGTGCTGAAGGAGGTATGGTGTTGTGTGAGAGGAGGGAAAAGGGGCGAGTTTATATTTGATATGATATATAGATGTAATTTACACACACACACACACACACACACACACACACACACACAGCACTAATCTGCACTGATAGGATTTTCCCTCTATGTGTCAGGTCAGTGTTAAGCGTCTGTTCGGCTCTGTGGTTCTACATCGTGCACGACGATTAGCGCTGTGTTTAGCGAGACTGACCGGATCAGAGCAGCTGATCATATCAGGTGTGACTCACCTCATGTGCTGCCCACCACCGCCACGTCCAACACACGGGTACCATCAAAGGATTATGAACTGAGCAATTTATTTAACTTTATTTATGAACGATTCATTTAACTGACTCAATTTGTACTTAACTGATTTAAACGTAACTAAACTCCAGAAAGGGTTGAGCCTAGAGGAACACTTTGGGTCTATGCGGAACATTCTATGAGCGCTACAAAAATGTGTAATAAGTGCTACATCATTGAAAGACCATTTTGATATCAGTTATTCTGGAACTCATGACAAAAGGATCTAAAGAACATTTTTCCGGAACTTTAGGACCTGATGCTGTAGAATCGATTATAAGAATTGATTCAGTGAAATGATTCATGACTCTTCGAAAGTAAGGCTCTGATTGTAATCGCAGCAGTGGGTCCATCACTGTCCACACACCTCCAGCCCCTGTTATATGGAGTTTAAATCACATGGTATCTCCCAGACATCACGTCCGCCACATCAGAGCCTACAGCGTTTGTCTTGGGCTAAATGCTGCTGCGTCTTTCTGTCTCGAGCGCTTAATTTCTCAGGAAATGGACTTTATGAATCCTGCTATTGGAGTGGTGAGGTCAGTGTTAGAGCGCGTCTCGGTCAGAGGGTTTTAACGCTAAAGTAGAACCTGAAAACCGGAAGATTTCATCATTAATTCTGAAGTCCTCAAATAAACCTCCAATTTTCTCTCTTTTTTTCTCTCTCTCTCTCTCTCTCTCTCCCGCTCTCTCTGTATATAACAAAATAAAAGTAAGTCCTAGAGTCCAACAGTGACAGGAAACGGCAGAGGTCAGGTTCAGCACCGCAGCATAGAACATAGTGAGTTATAGTGATGGAGAAAGATAAAACACTGAAGCTCGTGTTATTAAAGGAAAATAATCAAGTTGGTGCAGAGATTAAAGTGTTTCGACTCAGTGCGGTACTCGAGGACACCGCTGGTAGTACGCTCAGCCCTGGTGAAACGTGATGACGAGTTGTTATTCCCCAGGGGGCTTTTACATGGAACTCAGAGCAGAGAAACGATAAATACAGCATGCGAGAAGTCAGGAGAACAGCTTTCATTTACAGCCATGAAACCGTGATTTCCAGACAGAGATGGAGACGTTACCACACAGAGCGCAGGTAAAAGTGCTGCGTGATGATTTAACCGATCTCAAAATACACTGAAACCATCAACACAGAACGTACGTTTCATCCAAACGCCACATTCATCACTCTGGTGCGTCAATCATTCTAACACTGAAACTATTTACAGATTTGGTAGAGTCCTCATCCAGAGCAGCTTACATTTATCTCTTATTAATCCAACTAAGAGGTGAGGTTAAGTTACTGGACACGAACCTATGATCCTCCGTACAGCAGTCCTTAACCACTGCAGGGCACTGTGGTTTCTGGCACCATGACATTACCCGCAGATTCTTAAGCCTTTAAACTCTGCAGTGACGTTGGGAACATCTTGATTGTTCCTGGAGTTACTGAGCGTTTCTGCAGGGTTTTTCTGGTATTCCGACACGGTGTCAGAACACTTTCCAGTAGAACATTATCCAGGCATCTATGCCTCATCCCGCTAAACTTTATCATAGATCCCACTTCTGCCCCCCCAACAACACAATACTTTTCAGTTCTCAGCAGAACGGCACAACTGTGTGATGGGGGTAAAGGTGTTAATAGTAATAATAACAGAGTTTAGTTAATGTGTCTCTCTTTCTGAGCTGAGAAACTCTACCCGTCCTGGAAAAGCTAATGTTAATGAATCCTGGTTCGGTCCCTGCTATCGGCTCGGGAGTCTTTCCTCAGCGTCAGCAGGGGCAGCTCATGTCCTGGGGTGAAACAAGAAAGTAAAAGGCAAATTAAAATAATGATGTGACAGAGACAGACAGAGAGACGGGAGAGCTGTGCCATGGCAAGCAGTAGGACAGTTACATACGTTTACCTAATAATGAATTATTTATACTCTTTTTCTTCTTGTGCTTTCTTTCTCTTTAATCCTCATCTTTTTTTTTTTTCTCTTTTTTTTCTCCTCTTCATTCATTTATGCTATAGGACCAGCCTTTGAGATCTTCTCTTCTCTCTGTATCTGTCTTTAGCTGTCTGTTTCTCTCTCTATCTCTCTCTCCTCTCTCTCTCTCTCCTTCATCATGAGCCTATCCTGTCTAAGGTGACCAGGGGTCCAGTGGGGGCATTGGCCTCGTGTTCTACGCCCAAACCGGGGAGTCCATGTTGGAAAGTGAGAGAGCACTAAACTGCCGAGTCCTGACACCTTGACTCGTCTCCTGGGTGTGGGCAGGTGTTGGCACGGGAATGACGTGGTATTGGGCTCGTGCTAAGGAAATGGCCGGCCGGGGTCACGTCTTTTATAATTGCTGGGGCCTCCATCCTGTCAGGTGATCACATCCACTTACTGCTGCACTGCACAGGCTGTGATATACAACCGCAATTCTGGAAAGTCTGGATTTTTTTTAAATTTAAGAAAAAAAAATCAAGATTTTCAGATCACATGAGTCGATATTTCATTTACAATAGAACATTAAGAACATAACCAATAATTAAACTCGGAAACTTTTCTAATAATTCACTAATGAGTCATTTGAAAGTGACGTCTCTGCAGGTCTCAGAATAGTTGGACGGGGTGTTTATGATGGTGGAATTTGGTCCCACTCTTGCCTGATTCTGGTTTCCAGCTGCTGAAGGGTTTGTGGTCTTTGACGTATTTTTGGTTAAATGATGTTCAGATGTTCTCTATAGGTGAAAGATCTGGACTGCAGACAGGTTCATTCAGCACTCGGACTCTTTTACTACCACTCGTGCTGATGGAATAGCTGCAGTATGTGGTTTTGTCCTGCTGAAAAACACAAGGTCTTCAGTGAAATAGCGCCGTCTGAAGGGGAGCAGATGTTCCTCTAAAATGTTCCTTTATAGATCTTTCAGCATTCATAGTGTCTTCATAAACATGCAGTCTGTCCAAACCGCCTGCACTTCCACACCACATACCATCAGAGACGCTGGATTTAGAACTGAAAAGGCTTTAGAGTCTTTTAGTCCATGGATTGTGTTTACTGACGGGGGTTTCTGAATGTTTTTCTGGGTCCATTTATTAATGTTAATTACAGAATCATGCTGTGAGTGTACAGTGTCATCTAAGGACCCAAAGACACAAATCCAACAAAGTCTTGTCATTCAGCCCTACACACTTCTCCAGATCTCTCCAGTTTATTTGAATCTTTTGATGTTTTGATCTGAGATTTTAATTAAATGTCTTTATTTGTCACATAAACTTTACAGCACAGTTAATTTTTTTTCACATATCCCATCTTAGTAGTGGGGGTCAGAGCGCAGGGTCAGCTATGATGCGGTGCCCAACAGTGAGACTCTGTCCATCTTTACTTCGGAGACTCTGTCTCTCTAACACAACCTATAGATAAGCATCCTTCAGGCTGATGAACTTTTTAGTAATAAATGTTCTTCCAGCTGAATTTTTTTAAAATGTACTGATTTTCAGCCCTTATTACCCTTTTTTTTAATTTAAAACGATTTAAGTTATTTATTAGTTCTATTGTGCATCAAATATTGACTCATTTGATTTGGAAGTTTTAGATTTTATTTAAAATTAATTTTAAAAAACATCACAACTTTTTCGAAATTGTAAATTATAGTACATAGTGTGTAATATAGAGTATAGTACAGAGGTAATATAGAGTATAATACAGTGTGATATAAAGTATAGCAGAGAGTAATATAATTAAATACAGGGTGTGATATAGAGTATAGTACAGAAAGTAATATAATGTGTAAGGATAGAGTGTAATATAGAGTATATAAATATAATAGAGTATAAGAGAGTATGTACAGAGCAGGATACAGAGGTTGTAGTCAGAGTATAATATAAGTGTGTAAGAGCATGATATAGAGTGTAGTACAGAGTGTGATATAGTGTGATATGATATAGAGTGATAGTAAGAGTATAATACCAGAATGTGGTATAGAGTAAAGTACAGAGTGAAATATTAAGTGTAACAATGGAGCTCCCTGCAGGTGGTGTTACGAATGAGTTTGGTGTTCGTGTACGAAGACTACGGGTTCCGCGTACACTTACAGCTACAACAGTAGGCGAGTGTGTGGCCTCTTCATCGGTGGACCTGATCTGGAGTATCTGATCGGCACGGCGGCTGGAGCCAGTGCCTCAGCAGCATGTTCGACTCGCTCGCCAACCACCGCATCAGCAACTTCATGATCAGCCATGTTGCAGCTCAACGGGTGGTGTGAGTGTGTGTGTGTGTGAGTTCCCCTCGTTGGAAAAAACTCGTTCCATGGGTTTCATCTTGTACAGATCTGGTTCTTCGAGGGTATTATAATAAATATTCCAGCTGTGTTGCGTAAGAACACATCTGCTTCCTGTGGATAGGCCATGCCC
>VCAZ01000407.1:0-53957 GCA_005784505.1 Bagarius yarrelli
CACACATCACTACACACCACCACACACCACCACACACTCAACCACACTCACTACACCACTACACATCACCACACACACACCACACCAGCACACAACCCCACATCACTACACCCATCAACACCACCACACACCACCACCACACACCACCACAACACTACACCCACCAATCATCACACACACACCACACCCAGCACACTCCACCACACATCAACACACTACAACACCCACGACCACACACACTCACACCCACACCCCACACACAACACCACACACCACTAACACCACTACACACCATCCCCCCCGCACACCACCACACACACTACACCACCACACACCACTACTACAACACCAACAACACACTACACACATACCACACCACACATCACCACACACCACCACACATCCCTACACACCACACACACCACCCCACATCACTACACACCACCACACAGCCTCCACACAACCACCACACATCACCAACACCACACTACACACACCACACACTACACACCATCACAACCCACACACCATTACACACAGCAACACCACCACACATCACTACACACCACCACACACCACTACACACACCACACACACCACCAGCACACACCACACACACACACACACACCACCATCACACACAATAAAACACCACCACCCCCCCACATCACACACATCACAACCACCACCAACACCACGACACACACCACCCACCACACACATCACACTACACACCACACCACACACACACACACATCACACACCACACCCACACAAAACACTACACAGCATCACTACCACTACACACCCAACACCACCACACACACCACACACACATCACATACACACCACCACACACCACACACATCCACTACACACCACCACACACCACTACACACCCACACACACCACACCCACCACACCCCTCACACCCCATACCACACCACCACACAACACCCACACACACTACACACCACACACACCACCACACATCACTACACTCACCACACACACACCACATACCACACACCACCCATCACTACACACCAAACACACTCACACACACCACCACACATACACACTACACACCACACACCTCACTACACACACCACACACCCTACACACCACACACACACCCCACCACATCACACACCCAACCACTACACACCATCACAACACACACACCCACTACACACCACACCAACACATCACACACCACCATACACACCACCACACACCACTACACACCACACACCCATACACACCATCACAACACCCACACACCACCACACATCACTACACACCACACACACCACACCACACCACCACACTCACACATCACTACACACACCACAGACTCACTACACATCACAACATCACCCACATCACTACACACCATCACACACACCCACACAACACCACTACACACCATCACACCCATCACACACACACCACCACACCACCCACACATCGTACACCCCATCACACATCCACCACACACACTACACACCACTAAACACCACACACATCACTACACACCACCAGACATCACTACACATCACCACACACCACACACACCACCACACAACACCACACACACACACACACACTACACACCAACACCACTATACACCAGCACACACCACAACACTACACACCACAGCATCACCACACTACACACACTGCAACACTACACACCACACACCACCACACCACCGCACACTACCACACATCACTACACACCACCACACACCACTCCACACACTACACACATATCACTAACTTGACTACACACCAACCACAACCACCACACACCATAACACACCCCACTACACCCACGACACACCATACATACCACTACACACCCGCACCACTGCACACCACCGCACACCACCCACACACCATACACACCACCTCACACCACCACAAAACCACTACACACACCACCACACACTCCTACCACACACACAACCGCCACACAACCACCCACACCACTACACACCACCACACACCACTACACACCACTACACACCACCACACATCACTACACACCACCACACCACCACACACCACTACACACCACTACACACACACCACCACACACCACTACACACAGAAAGAACAGAATTAATAGCAATGGATTGTGGATTAAATCTGTGATGTTTCCTTGTTTTATTAACTGAATTCCATCAATCATTTGGTTTTAAAGGAGAGAAAAATTCAAAACCATAAAAACATATGAACTGCAGCACTGGCGTTATCTGTGCTTCAGATGTTAGACTGTTGATCATAAGTTCAATTCCCAGCACCACTGAGCTTCCACTGCTGAACCTCAAAGAAGATCCTTAACCTGAAACTGCTCTAAGAAATGATCTAGAATAAATCACTCTAGTTTAGAACAGGTTCTTAATGTCAGAAATGATGGGGGAGGTTCGAACCGACAGGTTCTCACCAAACTGCTAATCTACCAGAGCTCAGATTACAGGGTGTGTACGGAGCAGCTGCAGTCACCAAGCAGCACATGGAGGAAGGAGAAAGAGGAACAGCGGAGAACCTCTAGAGTGACATGGATAATGAGGGGGCACCAAAAATATACAGCTGGACAAACCCAGCGTGCAGTCTGTGTTCTTCAGAGATGGAAGCAGAGGAGAACGCTTTAACAATGTTTCAGAAACAGATTCACACCTACAGATGTTTTCATCTGTTCCAAAACCCAATCCAGAAGAAACACACATCTGTCACTAGAAGTTTCTGAGAATTGAATCATTGGTGTAGAACTTTATTCTCTTGCTTTGATTATGCTTTGAGCTATTGTAGTTTCCATCCCCTTTATCACCACCATCATCTTCATCATCATTATTTCCATTATCTTCATTATCAGTGATGAGATTAACGGCGTTATGAATAAACTGTGATTTTGTTACTGATAATAAAATGTGTAACAATAAAGTTAATTTAACTGGTAATTAATTACTTCTGTAATGATGGAACTCAGTTGTTATTTGTAAGAATTAACTAGTCACTTTAACTAATTAAATAATAAAGTAACATGACCACCATCATCTCGATCTCCATCATCTCCATCATCTCCATCATCTTTACCATCATTTATCTCCTTTATCTCTATCTTATCTGTCATCCTACCATTTTCATCATCCCATAATCTCCAACATCTCCAGCATCTTTGTCATCTTTATGATCTCCATCATCTTCATCAACTCCATCATCTCCAACATCTTTATCGTTCAGTGCAAGTGTTGATAAGACATAAAGAGAAACAGGTGGAGAACCTGAAGAAAAAGAGTTCAACCATCACACAAATCCAAACTGCAAGCTAGACAAACAGCTGGAGGTCTGATGAACATGAAAAACAGCTGGAACTGATCACATGTCTACCATCACATGACTTCACTGTGCTATAAACAGGAAATGAGCAGTGAGTCAGTGAGCGAGTGACGCCTCTCGCTGTCTATCATTTATTAATATCTGTAGATTTGGATCCAAACCTTCTGTTATCCAGGTGCGTGTACAGGTACTAGGGTTATATTTTAGACTTTTAACACCTCTTTGCTTCTATTTTATTTTATTTTATTTTATTTTATTTTATTGTCAGACAGTCGGATAAAGTTCTTCACTGCAGGTTGTACTGTATGTTTATGCAGGTGACAAATAAAATGTGGGTGTGAATTTGTTGGTGGAAGGAGGAAGTGTTTGTTGCAGGTATGTGACATTAACCCGCTGTGCTGCTGATGTTCTCCACAGGGCCAAAGTGTTCCGAGGGAAGAAGCTGCAGGGAGATTATGAGATCCGGGTGGAGCAGGTGAGCTATAAAAAAGTGGGATCTGTTTTCTATTCGTTTTTTTATTCAGATGATTTCTTCCCTAATATTTTGCAGGCTGAGTTTGGGGACATCAGTGTGGTGTCTCACACTAACGGGACCTGCAACGTCGCCATGCAGGTCGTCAGGAATGGGACCAAAGTAGTGAGGTGAGGCTATAGATACACAGCTGCATTATACACATTGTACAAAAGGAATGTACCCACCAGAGCCAAAAGTTTTAGGACACCTGCCCGTCTCATTCCAGTCTCACTTTTCTTCCTATAATCACCTCTACACATCTGGAAGACTTTTAACTAGACTGGGTCATGTGACTGTGTGGGTCATGTGACTGTGTGGGTCATGTGACTGTGTGGATCTGATCATTCAGTTCCAATAGTATTAATGAGATCAGACACTAATGTTGAGGTTTGGAGGTCTGGGGTCCAGTTCAACCCAAAGGTGTTCAGTTTAAAGGGGTGGAGTCAGAATCAGGACTCTGTACAGGACATGAGAGTTCCTCTCCTCCAATCAGAACACAGCATGTCTTTATGGAGATCAGGGGAATTGTGCCCAGTGTCCTGCTGGGACAGATCCAGTGAAGGAAGTGTCCTATTGTGTGTGTGTGAGTTCAGCTGAAAAACATGTTGTGTGTTTCTGTGTGTGTGTGTGTGTGTGTGTGTGTGTGTGTGTGTGTGTGTGTGTGTGTGTGTAAACCCAACGCATGTCTGGATATCAGGATATTTGTGTTGCTCTAATAGCTGGAAAAAAAAACACATTGCATAACCTGCCCCCCCCCCACACACACAGACTGTTAGATGGTTGGAAACAGTCCAGTACCATCAGTAGGACGTAGGAGGAGCAATATCGACTTTCACCTCAGTATAAAACATTTTTCTGGATTATTTATTTATTTAATAATTCATGTTCCAGAATGAAAAACATCAGCATGAGTGAGGAATACAGAGGCCACGCCCACTTTACTGACACAGAGAGGTCATGCAGAGGTCACAGCTGCTCCATGGCTACACACACACACAGGCCACGCCCCCTTGACAGTGTGTTACAGGCATCAGTAGGTCCTTGGTTGTGTGAGAAACCTCTCCGTTTTCTTCTCAGGTCTTTTAAGCCCGACTTTGTCCTGATTCGCCAGCACGTCTTCAGCATGACCCAGAACTCAGATTTTCGGAACCTTCTGATTGGTCTGCAGTTCGCAGGAGTCTCCAGCATCAACTCTCTCCAGTCCATCTACAACATGTGTGACAAACCATGGGCTGTGAGTCGCTTCACTAAAGCATGTCAGACAGAAGTGTGTGTGTGTGTGTGTGTGTGTGTGTGTGAATCAGAGATAGACCTGGAACTTAAAGTTCAGGAACATGAACAGCTGAAACGAGCAGGAAATTGTGGAAGGATCAGCGTGGAGAGAACAGGAAGTGATTATACATCACTCATACATTTCTGTGTCACATGATCATGTGTTCTATGACGTCACTGCGAGGTCTTCGTCTTACACGAACGATGTAACACACTAGTGTAAAGCGCTCCACCCTCTTTCACATACATGACATTACAGACCCTCTGATTGGCTAGTATCACTGTGAATGACAGGGGAGAGAGAGAGTAAGCCCCACCCACCCAATAAAGAGATTTCTGAAAATCGTTATTTAGGACGAAAGTAATGGCACCCTCTAACAGAGCAGGAGTCTGCACGGCTGCGCGGTATCACTGGATGACGTCCCGTCTTCAGTAGGACGTCCCTCACCATTTACTAACCACGTCATCAGTTTTAAGCCACTTTTTTGGCATTTTCTGGTGGTGACTAAAATCTGTTTGCTAATTAATGTGTAATACGTGTTTATTCCAACACACACACATTATTCCAACACACACACACACACATGAAAGGCAGCATGAAGTTATTAGTGAAAGAGCGGTGCTGATTGGCTGGGATATTTCGAGTGTATTGATTGGGTAATAATCTGTGCGGTGTTTTATTGGTGGTCTGCAGTTCGCTCAGCTGATCAACACACACAGGAAACTGGGAGCCGAAAAATTTCCACTGATCGACCAAACTTACTACGCAAACTACAAGGAGATGGTGAGAAAGTGAATGTTTATGGATTTATTGATTTATATTTATTTATGATTCCTAACCTTCAGAAATTACACACACACACACACACACACACACAGAGTCATGCTCTTACTGTGATATTCCTCAGGTAACCATGCCAACCTTCCCTGTAGTAGTGAAGATCGGACACGCCCACTCTGGTGTGGGTAAAGTATGTGTCGCTTCAATGTCACACACACACACACACACACACACACACACACACACACACACACACACACACACACTGAGGATACATAAAGAGCATTTACCTGAAAAAAACGCACAGTAGATCATTGGTTAAGGTGTTGAACTCAGTCACCTCTGGGCCCCTGAGTGTGGCCCTAAAAATAAAATAAATTAAAAGTGGCTCTGGATAAGGACACCTGTAACTTTAAATAACCTTAAATCACCTAAAATCACATTAAATCACCTTTTTTTCTTCTCACATTTCTGCAGCTGAAACATTCATTCATTAACGGTCCAGCTCTGTAGAGGTTCTTTTAACGTTCCTTAAACGTTCACGCTCTCTTTCTCTATAGAACCGTTAATTGGTTTCTCAGATAAACAACTAAACATAATAAAAAGAGGATACATGTCAGCAAGTCCATAAGTATTGGCACCTTTTCTGTCTCATATGCGGCAAAAAAGCAGTGATTCTTAACTTATCTTGGACAAAAAAAAAACCTAAATCCAAAAATACATGAATTAAAGTAAAAACCCGGCGGCGGCGGTGGCGGCAGTGAATCTGTAGGAAACAGAAGCTCTGATCTTTTGCTTTGTTTTGGTGTGTGAAGGTGAAGGTGGACAATCACTCGAAGTTTCAGGATATCGCCAGCGTGGTGGCTCTCACACACACCTACAGCACGTCCGAACCCTTCATCGACTCCAAGTACGACATCAGGATCCAGAAAATCGGGAACGACTACAAAGTCTACATGTGGGTGGAGCTACAGAAACTGAGAGAACTCATCCACCTGCCGTGCAGCTCGTTTACACTGAAGATGACCATCATCTTCTTCATCTCTGTTTCAGGAGAACCTCCATCTCTGGAAACTGGAAGTCCAACACAGGAACAGCCATGCTTGAGCAAGTAGCCATGACAGACAGGTGACATCACTTCCTGTTTCCCAGGTTTAAAGCTTTAGGGTTCAAAAGAGCCTTACTTTATATATGTGTGCGTGTGTGTGTGTGTGTGTGTGTGTGTGTGTATGTTTGTAGGTATAAGATGTGGGTGGATACGTGTAGTGAGCTGTTTGGGGGTTTGGATATCTGTGCAGTTAAAGCCATTCATGGAAAAGATGGAAAAGATTACATCACTGAGGTGTGTGTGTCTCTCTGCTTTATTAATGTTTCTCTATTAACAGACAGACAGACAGACAGACAGACAGACAGACAGATAGATAGATAGATAGATAGATAGATAGCTGATTATAATTTTCTGGAATGTTCGTTGGGCAGATGTGTAAGCAGTGTGTGCAGATGTGTAAGCAGTGTGTGTTGTGATCAGGTGGTCGGTTCCTCGATGCCTTTGGTTGGAGATCATCAGGCTGAAGACCGGCAGCTCATAGCAGAGTTAATTCTAACCAGAATGAACCAGGTCATGTCCCAGAACCCCAAGAGACCCACCACCATCCAGCCTTCACAGGTACACACACACACACACACACACACACACACACACACACACACACACACTGACGGTGATGTTCTTGTGTTCCTGTCAGAACGGAGCTCAGAAAGACGGCGTGATTGCCGGAAAGACTCCGTCCCAGAAAGCTCCTCAAGGCTGTCTTCAGTACATACTGGACTGTAACGGAGTCGCAGGTGGACCCAAACCTGTACAGGCCAACTGAGGGGGGGGGGGGGGGGGGGGGGGGGATAGAATGAGAGTGAGTGAGAGAGAGAGAGAGAGAGAGAGAGAGAGAGACAAAGGATTAAACATGGCATGATCTTAACACAGTCCAGCAGATTGAAATGAGACGAGACTAGTGGGGTGTGTGTGTGTGGATGTGGATGTGGATGTGTGTGTGTGTGTTTTCTTCCTCTGCAGTGTCAGTGTGTGGCTTTAGTTGTGTGCTTGTGTTGGTGGCTCGTTGTTGTTGTTGTTTGTTGAGTTCAGGGCTGTGTGTATTTAATGTGTTTTTGTCTCTAATGAGCGCTCGTTAAATTTGAGCTCGTTTCCTCTGCTTTCCTCTGCTGCTGTTTGTTTTGCTGATGCTCTGTGTGCGCGCGTGTGTGTGTGTGTGTGTGTACAGTTTTGTGGCTTTATTTTGCATGAGCTCTTGTTAAAGTGGAACATGTGGTGATATTATTTATCTGATCTCATCAGCTGGAGCTGCAGACGCGGATTAAAGTCTCCCAATTCAGAAACTCATTAATGCAAAAATCAAACAGATCAAACAGATCAAACAGATTAAACAGATCAAAGACAGATTAAACAGATCAGACAGATTAAACAGATCAAAGAGATTAAACAAATTCAAGAGATTAAACAGATCAAACAGATTAAACAGATCAAAGAGATTAAACAAATTAAAGAGATTAAACTGATCAGACAGATTAAACAGATCAAAGAGATTAAACAAATTAAAAAGATTAAACAGATCAAACAGATTAAACAGATTAAACAGATCAAAGAGATCAAACTGTCAGATGTTTAAGTAATGCTGAGTTTTTACATCACTTAAAAGTTTAGAGCTTTAAATGTTTATTATAGCGATGCACTAAAATTAACCCTAATAAATATATAAACTGAAATTAAACTATTTGTACATTGTGTTTTTTAAAATTATTTATAAAAATGTATTTAAAGATATTTTTCTTTGGGTATTTTTGCCTTTATTGATAGAAACAAATCGAGAGATGACACAGGGGGAAGGGGGGGGCAGAAAGGATAGTTATAGTGATGATGATGGTGATGATCATAATGATAATGATGAAGGTGATGATGATGATGATGTGAAGGTGATGATGAGTTTTTCAGATCTTCACACAGACTGAGGTCATAAGTCATTGGAGCGCATGTCCTGTGATCTTATCCCCCTGTGTAAGTGTGTGTGTGTGTGTGTGTGTGTGTGTGATGAGAGCTCACAGGTGCTGAAGGTTTGTGTTACTGCCGTAATTGACATTTTTGCCTTATTTCACTTCACACTAAGTGCAATAAACTTTCCTGTTTGTATTTCTATTCCTCCTGAATCGGATCAGTGACGGATTAATGACTGTACAGCTCAGACTCGTCCCCTGCACCCGCCTGTGTGTGTGTGTGTGTGTGTGTTCTAGTTTTTCTTTTTGGTAGTGTGTTGGTTTAAGTCCTAAACGCTGCATGAGTGCCTAAAGGTTAACGTGCTGTACATGAATGTGTGTGTTGATGTTGACAATAACACTGTAAAAGTGTGTTTATGACCTTGGACAGCTCACTTCAGTCTTTGGGTCGATGCTCACACACTCGTCTCCTTTTACAGATAAATAAATAAATAAATAAATAAATAAATATGTCTGAAATGTCGTCGTGTTGAAAACATAATGCATGACAGAAATTCACTGGAACACTTTCTTTCTCTCTACACTTTAACGTCTGTGTGTGTGTGTGTGTGTGTGTGTGTGTGTATCGTAATTGTGTAAATCTTAACCTCTGCCAAGAAACCTGTGTACTTCTATTTTTAACTATGAATATAAAGATAATACTATGAATAAACTCTACTAAAGAGAACTGAAGGAGTTTAAAGGAATAGGATGGATTTGTCGTGTGTGTGTGTGTGTGTGTGTGTGTGTGTGTGTGTTTGGATCAAGATCTGAAGAAAAGACGCTGAGACTCACAATGTTTCTGTTGAAACGCGTGATTAATGTAAATCAGGGCAGTTGTGATGTAAGATCTTCCTGGCGGGCAATAACGCTCACACTGCAACCGAAATCTATCAATAAATACATCTCCAGCTCAGTCTTCTCTTTATTTGTGTTTATCACACACACACACACACACACACACACACACACACACACACACACACACACACACACACACACACACACACACACACACACACACACACACACACACACACACACACACACACACACACACACACACACACACACACACACACACACACACACACACACACACACACACATACACACACATACACACATCGATCGGATATCCCACTTGGATCAAATGGTTAAGCCACCAGGTGGTTGATCTGAAGACCAGGAAGACCAGGGTTCGAGCCCCACCACCACCAGTCTGCCACTGTTGGGTCCCTTTAACCCTTCCGGCCCCAGGGGGCGCTGTATATGTGAAGAAAAACTTTTCACTGTGCTGTAAAAAGATGATGTTACAGTTACAGTTACATTCTTTCCCGAAGTCACACACACACTCGTCTGCAGCGTCTCTGTGCGTTTGTGTCATTCCGTTCTTCTTGCAGTGGAACTTTGAGACTCAGACTCTGTCCCAGCAGGACAATGTCCCTGTGCACAAATCCCCTGATCTCCATGAGGACATGCTGTGTTCTGATTGGAGGAGAAGAACTCTCATGTCCTGTACAGAGTCCTGATTCTGACTCCACCCCTTTAAACTGAACTCCTTTGGGATGAACTGGAACCCAGACTGAACCCCAGACCTCCAAACCTCAACATTAGTGTCTGATCTCACTCATACTATTGGAACTGAATGATCAGATCCACACAGTCACATGACCCCCACAGTCACATGACCCCCACAGTCACATGACCCCCACAGTCACATGACCTCCTCACCTTAACATTAATAAGAAAATGAATGATTACCTTCCGTGAGCGTTTCAGAGGTTTGTGTGTGAGATGATGTGAGGAAGAATCGATGGAGGAACCAGATGGAAGATTAAACTCATCCTCATCTGTGTGACTGCAGTGTGTGATTATAGATAATATCCTTTACACACACACACACACACACACACACGTCTATATCTAAACAGAAATGTCATCAGGGGATTTTGAGAAACACATAAAATCAAAGCTGATCACAAGTTTAACACAAACGTCTTTCTGCTGAAATTAAAACCACCACCATCTAAACTCCAAACACTAAATTGTGTGTGTGTGTGTTTGTGAGAACCTCACTGCCGTTTAATCTTTAACAAGGTCAGACCTTTGAGATCATCAGCTTTAACCGGAGACAATAACCCTCAGATAAGTGTGTGTGTGTGTGTGTGTGTGTGTGTGGGTCACTTGGTCATGATCTCTTAGGACGGTAAAGGAAAGGGGGAGAGAGAGTGTATGAGGGGAAACTCAGAAAAAGAGTGTATTCAGAAGAGTTAAGAGAAAGAACCGGGAACCAGCGGTTTTGGGGGCCGCCCACTTGGAACTGCGGAGAAAGTTTGGACTTGACAAATCTGTAGCATGCACAGGGACATGTTCAACTCCTCAGAAACCCGATCGTTCCTCTCGGAAACGGATGTTCAGTACAGTGACGAATGTCCAGCGAATCCAGTGCGGAACCGGTCGAGGCACGAACGAACCCGGTCCGGAGCACGAACACGAGAGGGTATACAGTGTTAAGATCCTTTAGTAAATCCGAAAGAAAGATCAAGAGAGTCATCGAGTTCTGCCCTCTGAAGAGACTTCACAGCGTGCGCTGGTGCTTAAGGTGAGTGCACTTTAAGTCGTATTAGTGGTGAGGAAAGACTGAAATAAACATTTAAGGTGTATTTAAATTGTAAACACAGAGAAATATTTGAATTTTTCAAATAACAGACATTTTTTATGCGGATTTGTTTTTCCTGTCCACTACTTGTGGGTTCAAGACTACGTTTTGTCAGAAGGTTCAAAGAATAAATGCACATGGAAGTGGTAAACCTCGTTATTGAATGCGAGTGTAAAACTCAGGTGGGATCGGAAGGGTCAAACGGCGTCTACACATGTGGGGATGTAAGGAACAAAAACACCGCCTGATCAAAACGGATCTCAGCATAAACACATACACCATGGCGGAATTTTCACACGAGCCAACTGCATTTCTGCAAAGATATTAACTTTTCAAAAAGTTAATAAGACGGATGAAATAGTTAAGATAATATTTTAAGCAGGGGCGAATGAAAAAATAAAACTGTGAATCCACATGAAAGGAGTGTAATTAATATAGAATAGAATACTAATGATATGAAAGAGAAAACATACGAATGGAAAAAATAAAAAAAAATCATACCATGCCTGGGAAACAGAATCTCAATGCAATAAGTAAACCATATAGAATGGGGAGAATTCCACGAGCTGCAAATAATTTGCGAGGAATAATGAAGATGAACTTATAAAATTTAAGATGCACATAGGTGGGATGCAGTGTTGTGTGTAAAGTGGACATTTGTGGGCAAAGGGAGGTGCCTGTGATGGAAACTAAGGGAAGAGATGACCTGTCCCCATTAAGGGTGTCCCCCTCCAAAATTAAAAGGAATAGAAGAAATTATAAGAATAGAATTTAAAAACCCTTCTAGAATAAATTAAGAATTAAAAATAGTGATGATAACTAATAAATAGCTACGGAATGTTTAGGGCCAAAATGCAGGAGTGTGTGTGGTGTGGTCTGTGTCGGGATGGAAGGGTGACCGGGACGGGTGTCCTCCTGTCGAACCTTTCGAGTAGTGAGGAAATGACAATCCAACATAAATGTATGAAATCGATCGGTTTAGACAAAAAAAGTAGGGATCATTCGGGGGCGGGTTCAGAATGATGATTTAGAATCTAAATATGGGCGGGGATTAAACGCGGAGATGTGTGGTATAAAACGCTGTTTGAACAACACTTTTTTCAGGGCTTTTTCCGCAGAACCGTGTCAGCTGGAACCTGGCGCTATAGCGTCTGAGCAGCGAAAGCGCTATAGTCCAAGAAGAAGAGCCAATAGGAACGCAAGAAGTGTCCAGTGTCATGTCGCTGAGAAGAACAGAGAAGAAACAGGTGTGTTTTGGCGAATGAATGAGTAAGAAGTGTGTTTGGGGCAGCGTTAATGGTGGGGCTCAGTAGCTAGAGCGGTTGGGAATGACTGAGGTTAATGATTCTGTTTTATTAGAGAACTAAAGCACTCCTTCCCCACATCCTTCGGTTTCTTCGGAGAACACACTCTCAGAGAGAGAGGAAAGATGATCACAGAGTTCCACACACACACGCACCAGCTGGAACCCGGGTCAGAAAGACAGCGGGAAATCTGCAGGAATTTACACGAGTCCTACATCAAACACTTCCCCATGACGAGGAGTAAATCCAGAGCCATCCTATCAGGAAAAGACCCCCAAAACACAGTGAGATTTCATCTAAAACCTAAACCTCAGGACTGAACCCCAAACCTCAGGACTGAACCTTAAACCTCAGGACTGAACCTTAAACCTCAGGACTGAACCCTTAAACCTCAGGACTGAACCTTAAACCTCAGGACAACCCCAAACCTCAGACTGAAACCCAAACTCAGGACTGAACCCCAACTCAGGACTGAAAACTTAGGACTGAACAGGACTGAACCTTAAACCTCAGGACTGAACCTTAAACCTCAGGACTGAACCCCAAACCTCAGGACTGAACCCCAAACCTCAGGACTGAACCCCAAACCTCATATAGAGTTAATGATTAAATGTTAGGTTAAAAGTTTAAAGGTTAGATTTAGGATAATGTTTTGGTTAAAGTTCAGGGTTAGAGGATTACTGAATCACTCAATCCATTAAGTCCTCCAGGACTTTAATGGAATTTTAGCAGATCTTCTATTGAACCTCGTCACACATTGTGTGTTAAAGTTCTCCACAGTATGAGGATGTTGAGGTTCTCCTCAGAGCTTATCAGTTCTCTCACTCAGTCTTTTTTCTCTCTGTCAGGTGTTTGTGATCTACGATATGAAGTCTCTGATGGTTGGTGAGGAGATCCTGCGGCAGAAGCAGTCGTGTGTGTCGGGTCCAGTTCCCTGCGCGGAGTTGGAGCTCTCTGTGTTTCGGCGTGTGACGTACGGCTCGGCCGAATGTGTGCGCAGACTCACACTGTTTGCCAAGAGCATCCCGGGCTTCATGGAGCTGGAGCTGAGTGATCAGATCACCATGCTGAAGTACAGCGCTCTGGAGGTGAACATCATCCGGCTGAGTCACCTGTCCAACCAGGACGGCGTGCTGCTGGGCGACAGCTGCGTGTTCATGACCCGAGAGTTCCTCAAGAGCCTCCGCAAACCTTTCTGTGACATGATGGAGATCAAGTTTGACTTTCTGACTAAGTTTCGAGCTCTGGAGCTGGAAGACTGCGACCTGGCGCTCTTCATCACTGCACTCATCCTGTGTGAAGGTATGTTCAATAAATGACTGCTATAGGGAATGTTGTTGAAACCACAGCCGTGTGTGTTAATATAAAGCTGTGTTACTCTTGATGATGATGTTTATACGTTAAGCTTGTGTAAACGTGTGTTAACTGTGAGTTGTGAGTAAGGAGTGTTTATTTTGTGCCACTTTGCCCCCTGACTGCAGATCGTCCCGGTCTGTTGAACCCTAAAGCCATTGAGGTTCTCCAGGACGATGTTCTTCAGGCTCTGGAACTCCAGCTTAAGATCCTCCACCCGGATGCTCCTCACCTTTTCGCCAAACTGCTTCACAAGATGACGGACCTGCGACCACTGGTGGCCCAACACGTCCGCAACATCCACCTGCTGAAGCAGAACGAGCTGGACCTGTGTCTCCATCCGCTTCTACTGGAGATCATGCAAGACCTCTACTAGAACCCAGAACATGAGCACCGCTTCAACGCTCCGATCAACTCATTAATATTCATATTAACTAGGCCTCAGGGTGAAGTTCCAGAATCTTCTGAGAATCCAGGAGAGAAATCTGAACACAAGCAAACGTCATTTCTAAAAATGATGAATTACAGTTCAGCTTCGTTCCTGGATAAAAGTTCAGTGTTGGAAGTAAAATAAAAAGTAAAAGCAAACAGCGAGTAAAAAAAAAAACAAACAAAAAAAACTAGTCTTACTTTTCCACAAAACTATTTCAGATAACATTAAAGAGGAAAAAGATGAAATGAAAAAGGAGGTTGGATTAAATTTGCTGATGGAAAATAGAGAAATATATTAAAAAATCCAATCACTGAGTTAAAATATTAATTTTAGAAAATGAGCTGTTATTGTAGAGTAAATGTGAGCTGTGAACTTAGATAATGTAAGAAACATTAGGCTGGGAACACACGGACACACAGCAGGTATCTGAGGATCACCGTCACACTCCAGTTCCTTTCAGAGCTTCATGATGATTGACTCATTATCCACATCTGGTTTATTATAACTATAAATTATTGTGAGATCATTAATCTGATGGTCCTTTAATAAGATGATCCACGTGTCTGAAGACTAATCTAAATCATCTCGCTTCATTTTTATCATCATCCAGTCAGATCTGCTGGACACGTGTAACCATCAGCCCGGATTATAGCCCCGCCCACATCACCACCTTTCCTCCAATCAGTTTTACACTCACTGCACCCGTAGTTAAAAAACTGACACTTTCATGAAATCGAACACTTTTGTACTCAACTTTAATTTAATTTTTATTAAAATAGCCGTTCACGATAAACAGTTTGGACTGCAGAGTAAAAGCATCAAATACACAGCCAATTCAAACAACCGGACAAACGCCGATTCTCCTCATCTTCATCATCATCATCATCATCAGCATTAAAACTCTGAACACTGAACACGGTGCAGAAAACTCCACACACCAGGAACAACACAGTGACGCTGGAGGACGAACTCACTCGTCCTGTGTGACGCGACCCTCTCTCCTCCCGGTGCGAAGTTTAGGAAATAAAACGCTGCGGTTTGTGTTGTGGGCTGAACAGCAGGAGGACCAGAGACTCAATCCAGCATGTCCGAGTCACCAGTAAACATAAAGATCTAATGCATGTAACATAGACATATCTACACTATTACTGTCCTTTCTGTTCACCTTCATCCCGGGGGAGGGGGGGAGAGAGAGAGAGAGAGAGAGAGAGAGAGAGAGAGAGAGAGAGAGAGAGACAGAGAGAGAGAGAGAGAGAGAGAGAGAGAGAGAGAGAGAGAGAGAGAGAGAGAGAGAGAGAGGAAGCCATAGAGAATGAGAGGAGAGAGAGACTTGCCAGAGAGAGAGAGAGATCGAAGAGACAGAGAGAGAGAGAGAGAGAGACAGAGAGAGAGAGAGACAGAGACACAGAGAGAGAGAGACAGACAGAAAGATGTCTGAAGAAGTGCTGTGATTGTCCATCAGAAGACAGGCAGCTTCATGGAGGTCAAAGTGCAGGAGTTGATGTCCTCGGTGTGTGTGGCTCTGTGCAGTGAGGGCTCCGAGGCGCTGCGGTTGATTTTGGGTAACGCGTGCTGCAGGAGCTCGATGGAGGACAGGATCTGTACAAACACCAGAGGAGCAAGAGGATTAAACACTCCTGAGTGAAGTCTCCTCACCTCTGGATCTGAAACTGATCTAAAACATCTGACTGATCTGATGAATCTATTAATGATGTGGAGTTGAAGGATCACCTGAGGGAACAGCGGACGCTCCTCTTTGGACTTTTTAATGCAGTCAGCGACCAGACGCTTCATTGCTTTAGGGCAACTTTTATACAGCTTAGTGAGATCTGGAGACAGATAACCTCTCCCAACCATAAAGATAATCTACACACACACACACACACACACACACACACACACACACACACACACACACACACACACACAGCAATGAGTAAAAGTAGTGAGTTCAATCCCACCCCCCCAACCATCTTCTGATTCAAACATTTTGTTAAAAATCTGCCCCAATACCAACCTAACTCTACTCTAAACCCCCACCCCTTCCCCAAACACCCTAACTCTACCCCAACCCCTCCCCAAACACCCTAACTCTACCCCCAACCCCCTAAAACCCCAATCCCCAAACACCCTAACTCTACCCCCCCCCAACCCCCACATACCCTAACCTCCAACTCTACCCCCAACCTCCTCCCCAAACACCCTAACTCTACCCCAACCCCTCCCAAACACCCTTACTCTACCCCAACCCCTCCCCAAACACCCTTACTCTACCCCAACCCTTCCCCAAACACCCTAACTCTACCCAACCCCCCCCCCAAAAACCCCCAACTTAACCTCTACCCCCAACCCCACCCCCCACCCCTCCCCAATCCTACCCCCAACCCCCCAAAACCACAACTCTACCCAACACCTCCATACCCCCAACCCACCCCAAAACCCTAACTCTACACCCAACACCCTAATCATACCCCCAACCCCTACCCAAACACCCTAAACTCTAACCCCCAACCCAACCCCTCCCCAAACACCCTAACTCTACCCCAACACCCTAATCCTACCCCAACCCCTTCCCCAAACCCCTTCCCAAACACCATAACTCTACCCAACGCTACCCCATAACTACCCCCAACACCCTAATCCTACCCCCAACCCCTCCCCAAACACCCATATCCTTTCACAGTAAATCTTTAATAATTAAAGTGCAGTGTTCAGACTGACAGACACGTATTATGGAGTGTGTTTCTGTAAGGTGAGGTTGGGTGATGATGGTGTTCAGTGTAGATATGGAGCTGTACCTGATCTCTGTTGGAGATGTCTGAATATGGAAGCTCTCCGGTCATCAGCTCATACAGAACAATTCCATAGGAATAAACGTCGGATTGGAAGCTGTATGGATTGTTGTCCTGCATTCGGATCACCTCAGGAGCCTGAAGGAAAACCACACCCAGGAGATGATCAGTGTGTGAGTGTAGAACAAGCAAAGTTCTACCTCAAAACAGTCCAACACCACTTCTGTTATTATAACTCACCATCCACAGCACGGATCCTGAAGGGTGCTCCACCTGATGAGAGCCGCTCCACCGGGTCTTCACCGTAGCCAAACCGAAGTCACCGATCTTCACCGTCAGACCTTCATGCAGGAAAATGTCTGCATTCTGGTTAAAGCAGTGTTGTTTTTTTACAGGAGAACAACTTTATTTCTAGGGTTTTTGTACAAACCTGTTATTTATTATTATTATTTTATGATTTTAATATGTACTTTATAGTCAATTAAGAAATGTGTTACCAATAAAATATTTTACTAAACACTGATTGGTGAATATTTTAGATAAAGCTTCCTGAAGAACCCATGGGTGTCAGTGTATATAAGATGTGAGGATACTGTTGGATTTCATATCTCGGTGGATGATGTTCTTTGCATGCAGGTAGCTGAAATTAAAACAATAGATTAGGTGTTAAACCAGGTGTCTGCGCAGGTAGTGTGTGATGTTGGCGCTGTAGACACTCACTCCATGCCCTGAGCCGTCTGTCTGGCAATGTCGATCAGCTGCACCATGGGGATTTTGGTTTCCAGCACATGGAGGTGTTTGTACAGACTGCTGCCCTCACACCACTGCGTCACGATGGCCAGATTATCCTGCGTCATGTAGCCCATAAACAGCAGGATGTTCACGTGGCGAGTTTTTCTGTGGACATGGAGATGGACAGAGAGGTTCCTCACTCAACACATCAAATGAAGAGGATCACCGTCGTGCAGATCTTTACTCTCTCTCTCTATTTTCACGTGCTTCTGAGCCGCTTTTCTGCTGAATGTTGCCGTTTTACTGTTCATTTACTTCTAACTTCATCTCCTAGTCAGTTCAGTCCAGTCTCAGATTCTGTGGTACTCAAACCAGCTCACATGAATTTTTTTTAATAAATAATGCTGCTGCCACACACACACACACTGGGGCACACACACACACACACACGTCTGATTGTATAATGGTTTAAATAACAGAATCTGTGTGTGTTTTTGACTGATACGTTAAGGTGGTCTCACCGCAGGACTGCGACTTCATTACGAAAGGCCTGGAACTGCTCTGGTGTGGGATTAGTGACCTTTAAGATCTTCACAGCGACGTCGCCTGTGATTCAGGACAGAGGAACCGGAGATGAGTGTGTGATTGTGTTCTGTGTTTAGGTTCTGTGGTCAGTATGTGATGTTCTCACCGTGCCATTTCCCTTTGAACACGGTTCCGAAGGATCCTGAGCCGATCCGAGAGTGCAACATGACCTCACTGGCCTCGATCTCCCAGTAATAACTCGAGTCTCTCTTATCCCTCGGACGCTGCGAGAAAAATTATCAGTCCACAAAGCAAAACACAAACTTAAGGGTGTTTATGTAAATCAGATGTTAATTATCTTACAAGATTCATTTTACGTTATGCAAAAACACATGGACACTTTGACGAGTGTCGTGTGTTTAAGGACTTACGATTTTGTTTTTCTCCTGAGAGCTGAAGGACGACGCCCTTTCTTTTTGAGCTGGGGGCGGAGTTTTGGACTGGTTCCAGCCAGTCGGACTTTGATTTGGGGAACTTCCTGCTGTTGGAGTTTTTAAAAAAAAAAGGCAGTAATTAGCGCATATATATATATAAACATGAATAATGATGGCGAGTTCACACTGCATGACTTTAGTCCTGATTTTTACTTTCCAAGATTTGTGGAATTGCGAGGAGGTAAATTAGAGCTCATTCCACGAGCACGCTGCCGTCAGTGAACTCGCCATCACAGGATGTGTATAAAGTCTTCATAAAGATCAGAAATTTATACTAGATTTTCAGAAGCTTTATTTGTTGGATGTTTGAATAAAGTTAAACACGGAATGCAAAAAAACTGCATTGTAATTATGTGCAGTCAGAGTCAGTGTGTGCCAAGACCATAAATGGAGAATGTGGGCGTGTCATTATTAAGATTATTAAGAACAGTTCAACTTTAGTTAAACCCAATAAAAGTGTTTTAAGTGTCTGCGGTGTTTATTCCTTACCTGATCCGTAACCGTGTCCATGACGTATCGCATCCTGCACAATTAAATAAGGAAATAAATCAACAGAACCCATTTTACATTTCAACAGGCCGCATGTTCCTCCGCTCTTTAATGTATTTAAGAAACAAAATAAGTTACACACACACACACACACACACACACACACACACACACACACAGCAGAAATGTGAAAAGGTGAACAATACCTACTCTTCTCTTCAGACAAAATCTCCGGCACCAGGAACTAGGAGAAGTATTCAGGCAATCTATCTACTCCACACAGCAGCACAATGACAAGCACAGGGAGAGTGACCACCAGAGTGACCACCAGAGGAAATACAGAGAGAAAGAGTGAAGAGAGAAGTAAACACACGCACAGCACTAACTGGTGTCCAAATCACTGCAGAATTCTGGATTCTGATTGGTCAGAAGGTTCTCTGTAAAGCAGTGGAGCTGCATGTTAAAAGTTAAAGCTTTCAATTTTTCTGTCTTTACCGCCGAGAGACCCCGTCCCTCTTTACCCCGTTTACGCCCGCCGAGAGACCCCGTCCCTCTTTACCGCCGAGAGACCCCGTCCCTCTTTACCGCCGAGAGACCCCGTCCCTCTTTACCGCCGAGAGACCCCGTCCCTCTTTACCGCCGAGAGACCCCGTCCCTCTTTACCGCCGAGAGACCCCGGCCCTCTTTACGGCCGAGAGACCCCGTCCCTCTTTACGCCGAAGACCCCGGCCCTCTTTTTAAGAGAGAACCGCCCGAGAGACCCCGGCCCTCTTTACCGCCGAGAGACCCCGGCCCTCTTTACCGCCGAGAGACCACCCGCCCAGCCCCCGGCCTCTTTACCCGCCGAGAGACCCCCCCGCAGCCCGTTTATAGTGAATGGTGTTACAGCTCTGATGACTGTTAACTTAATTAACTGTTAAATGTTCTTCCAGCTGAATCTTTATAAAATCTGTTACTTTTGCAGCTTTTTGTTGTTCCGTCCCGACTGTTGAAAAATAACTTCATTTACTGGATAAAAGTGTCAAATTTCTCAGTTTAGTTATTTATTTTATTATTTATGTTCTATTGGGAATAAAATAGTGACTTGTGTGAATTTAAAGTCTTTTAGTTTTCATTTTATTCAAATTTAAAAAATGTCCCAACTTCATATGTCCCGACGTATGAAAGGAGTCTCCGGTGTCAGTGCTTGGTGTTAGTCAGTGGAGACGTTGTAGGACAGCAGAGTTTACACCTGTTTGTGGTTCTCAGTAACATGATAACATGTAATTGATGAAATTCACTAAGAGTCAACAGACACCAGGACACCAGCTAGAGACAGGGGGAAACTGAATACAATAGAATGAGGAAAAAAAGCCTACTGCAGTAAAGACAATTTATTTAAAAGACAAATAAAGACAGAAAGGGACAGAAATTTCAAGACATAGAAGAGAGACATAAAAAAGTAAAAAGACAAAGAGAGACCAACACAGAAAAAAAGGAATGGACAAAAACAGGCAGACAGACAGACATGTCACCTCGATCAGGCTGCTGTCCACGGGCAGGGCGGTGCTGACCATATGCACGTTGGGTGTGGAGGTGGAGCGTTGTCTCTGAGAGAGAGCGCCCCCTGCAGGAGGATACACTGTGCTGTCATTAAACGCTTGAGGAGTCGAATGTCTGTGTGCTGAGCTAAAGAAAAGAGAGGAAAGACACATGCTGACAAAAGACCACAAAACACACAACTGGGTTTAAATACACATCCACTTTTCATGTCAAGTTTTGTCCTCTATAATTGACAGGGGGCAGAGAGAGAGAGACAGATGGCAAGTTTATGCCCCGTCCATCTATGACTATTTTATATGTAGGGGTCAATTCACATCAAAATCACTGCTAAGAAAATAATAAGAAAGGAATCTCACCATTCACCTAGGTGATGTGTATATCTGTGTGTGTGTGTGTGTGTGTGTGTGTGTGGGGGGTACCTGCTGGGCATTCGGCTCATTGATTCCCTCATCCTCCTTGAAGTGATCGGGGGCAGAGACGGAGCTCCGCTTTCACCGGGAGTCAAAAATAATCTAATAGAAAAACAACACAAAGCGAAAATCAAACACAAACAGGAAATATTCAAACACTGTTTCTGTAAGTATTCCGTTTAATTAGTTATAAATTAATCAATGTTTAACATTACGTAATAATTACCTACAAGACAGTTTTTAGGAATAAATGTACATGGGGGCAAATAAAACTGTACAAACAATAATAATAACGAATGAAGTGTGTTTAGGCAGGGATTTGGGTGAGGTTGTAAGTGAAGTAAGAATGGGAGTGTGTTGTGTTTTAAGGGTGTGCTGCATGTCTGTGTTGCGTGTCTGGGTGTGTGTTGAGGGTGTGATGACGCTCACAGCAGCTGTCTGATGTTACTCCAGTCCACACACATGGTGGGAACTTTGGTGCTGCAGTGCTCGTGGAATTTATATCCACATGTCTGGCAGCGGAAACCGTTCAGGAGAAACTTCTGGCACATATCACAGTACGCCAACTTCAGGAAGGTTTTCCTCACCTCAAACACACACACACACACACACACACAGGATCATCACAAACAGCAAGCTTCATACTTAAACATTTTTACAGTCATCTGCAGGAACTCACAAAGTTGTGGGTGGTCAGAGGAACGTGATCTAGAACCTCCACCTGGAGCTCCTCTCCAATAAGCGACGTCGAGTCTGTGTTCCAGTCCATACGAGACTTTTTACTGTATTTACAGAGGAAGATTTCAGAAGACTGCCCCCCTCTGCTCTGGAGGGTTAATCTCTGATAAACAGGTTTACTGACATCATCAGCGATACTGCAAAACTGAAAAAAATTAACCTGATGGACTGTAAAATGTTCAGTTTAATAAGATTGATGTTTAATTGTATTTGATGATGGAATAAACGCCGGGACTGCATCTGGTCAGAATAAAAAGTCAATGAATTGTGGAGGTTTTGTACGTCTAACATAAAAAAAAAAAAATTCTCTTCTCTCCTTGTGTTACTGCTGTTATAATAAATCTTCCTACCAGCTGTTCTACCTGAATTAAACAGGAAGTGATGCGTACAAGAAGTGTAGTGTGATTTCATGACATTCTTTTTTTATTATGTGTTGACTGTAGTGTAGCAGTGCAGTGTGTGTGTGTGTGTGTGTGTGTGTGTAACACTCTGACCTCCGCTGTCCTGAGTGGAGTTTATAGACAGCGCAGCACTGAGGCTGGAGTCCTCGAACCGTCAGCGCTTTGATTAGACAGCTGTGGAGGGTCATCCCGGGCCTGACATTCACCTGAACACACATCAATTACACAATACCATCAAACACACACACACACACACAATTATTCACCACTTATAATTTTACCACCTTATACACAAGAGAGACAGCTGTCTTACCACAGTGCGCTGCTGGTTGGGCAGGTAGACCCTGATGGTGCTGCTGGTTTTGGAGTCTGGGATTTTGGAATCGTCGGAGGAGCGGCGCTGGTAGGGGAAGTGGTGTGTGGCAGTAGGGGAGACACCGGGGCTTTCCAGCACAGACTCCTTCATGCCCAGCCCGTTGCTGATGGTCTTCCACGCTCCCTGGAGATGCTCCATCAGAACAAACACTCAGCAAGTCTGAGGGAAAATCCACAGCATCAGAATCATCACATCGATTTAAACTGAAGATAATCGGGTGTGGTGAGACACCCAGCATGACAACCACCTGCAGCCAGGCAACCTGCAGCCAGGCAACCTGCAGCCAGGCAACCTGCAGCCAGGCAACCTGCAGCCAGGCAACCTGCAGAACCTGCAGCCAGGCAACCTGCAGCCAGGCAACCTGCAGCCAGGCAACCTGCAGCCAGGCAACCTGCAGCCAGGCAACCTGCAGCCAGCCAGGCAGTGACTTCCAGACATCACTCTGTCTCTTCATTATGAACTGGTGTCAAATTTAGGGCTGTCACAATTATTTAATAATCGTATGATCACAATTATTTGATTTAACCGTGATCTTCGAATCCAACCACAATTATTGCACACTTTTATTATCCACTAGGGGGAGCTGTAGTACCTGCAGCCCCCTACTTTCTACCAGAGTGAGCGAGTGGAACAGAGTGATGTGAAAGTTGGAGCGTCAGGGTTTTCCGACACTCTAATCGCCGCTTTAATAACGCAACATCACCAGCGCAACTCATGTTAACATCCCATAATGCAACTGCAGAGAACAGGAATGAATTTATATGTTGGTAAACAGATCAACACCACGGACAGGACACCAAATATGGACTTCCTTAAATATTATTTATCTTTAATAAAATATTTACAGTGGAACTAATTAAAGCGATTACAAAATTAAAGTTAAACACATTAGAGTTAAACACTTAATTGTTTTTTTAAATAAACTATTGTTACTTAAAACAAACAATAAATCGCAATTATTTCTTTGACAATTAATCGTCACCTGAAGTTAATAATCGTGGCAGTCCTAATCAAGCCGTAAAAGATCTTCTCTTTAATTAACTCTCATCAAATAAACACAACTCCAATCAACATGTGAGCTGAAACAAACGAAACCCAAAAGCACAGAGGAAACAATATCCCGCTAGTTGAAAGTGTTGGACTGTTGACCAAAAGGTCATAAGTTCAATTCCCTGGACACCAAGAAAAAAACAGATAAACGTAAGACTAATGAAGGATGTCTGCTAAAGACAAGAAATCTGAATGAATTGATTTAGATTCTTTTGGAGGTAAGTCACATAACCACACACACACACACACACACACACACACACACACACACACACGATCCGACAGAAACACAAAGAGGATGACCACAAAATTCTGCTGGAATAATTTCTGCAATTCGGTGGTGTCAGTTTTTTAATGTGTGTGTGTGTGTGTGTGTGTGAGAGAGAGAGATCTGGTAACCGTGTGTGTGAGCGTGGAACCGCAATAGAAATAAACCCTATCAAATCTGACAATTCCTAGCTGATTGTCCAATCAGTGATCAAAACTGCTTTAAGCCCCGCCCACACCGCAGTGTCCTGGAAAACTTTATGGAGTTAAAGAGAAACACTGATTAATTTACAACAATAATATAAATGTGATCAAATCAAACTCACTCTATTTATTCCAGATTCCTGCAGTTGGTATGTTTTAGTTATGTTTATAACTTCTTATTTTAATATTCGCTGTAAATCTCTGAGCTCCAAACAGCCGGTTGATCCACACGGAACCCAACTAACTCCCAATGAGGAACCGCAAGAAGAAGTGAGATCTTTCACATGATTAAACTAACGTGTGTGTGTGTGTGTGTGTGTGTGTGTCAGCTCTCAAACCAAATCAACCCAAACTCACCATTTATCTGATCAATAACTCATTAATTAACTGTAATTTTAAATCATTAAAATGAAGTTTGATGTGTTTTAGTGTGAAAACAAAGAAAAACAAAAAGCAGTAAAACTGTTCAATAAATTATTCACTAATATATAAACACACACACACACACACACACACACACACACACACAGTCTTTAATGAACTGATCTACTTACAAACAGACTAAATAAACTTTAATTTAAAATGGACAAACAAAAACCTCTTATACAACAATGGAAATAAATAAATAAACAAATAAAAACAGTTTAAATATCCTTTCACTGTAATAAATCAAATAAATAGCTTGAAATTCGCATTTATAACTAAACATTAATATTACAGTAAAAATAATTCGGATCAAATATGAATAATTTATAATAATAATGACTTTCAGTCAGAAACAAACTGGAAAAGTTTCTTTTTAACTTTAACCGACAGTAAAAGTGAATAAATCAGAAACTTTATCTTTTATTAAAATGTTCTATTTCATTATTTCTAATAAAATTTCATTTTTATCCCTGATTTACTGAGAAATTTAAGATATTTTACGGGATTTACTGTGTTTACACTCTGAAGCTGCCGGCCAGCCTGTGCTAAGCTAACCTAGCTAACCGGAGGAGCATCTTATATAAGCTGAAATTATAAATATTATAAAACAATTAAAACTCGACTCTGTTCAGCTTTCTGACATTTTAAATCGTTCTTTTCTTTTTTCTGCTCACAAACCAATAAAATCCGTAAAGACTAAGGCTAATCTGTTAGCACATTAGCATGCTAAGCTAACTCCCGATGATTAGCCACGTACAGAAAAGTTTCTCCTCAGAGCTCGGCTGAGTTTCACTCTTTATTTATTTATTTATTCCGTTGTTTGTTTGTTTGTTTATATGTTAATAAACTCGTGTAAAGACGCCTGGACGTCCTGTAAGAGCGCAAAGTGAAGAAGTTTATGACAATAAACTCACAAACTAGTGACAAATTTAACTCACCAAGAAAAGTTTGAAAACTTCAGGACCGCCATAGTGAAAAACACTCACACTGACCCGCGGTGACGTCATCATTTAAGCGCGTTCACGAGGACGTACTTTTCACTTCTATTTTATTCTATTAGATTTAATTTATTGTCCTTTATTTTGTCAATTGTAATAATAAATAATGAATAAATCTATCTATCTATCTATCTATCTATCTATCTATCTATCTATCTATCTATCTGTCTGTCTGTCTGTCTCCTGTCTGTCTCCATCTGTCTGTCTGTCTCCTGTCTATCTATCTATCTATCTATCTATCTATCTATCTATCTATCTATCTGTCTGTCTGTCTATCTGTCTGTCTGGCTCCTGTCGGTCTCCTGTCTGTCTGTCTCCTGTCTGTCTATCTATCTATCTCTATCTATCTATCTATCTATCTATCTATCTGTCTGTCTATCTATCTATCTATCTATCTATCTATCTATCTATCTATCTATCTATCTATCTATCTATCTATCTATCTATCTGTCTGTCTATCTATCTGTCTGGCTCCTGTCGGTCTCCTGTCTGTCTGTCTGTCTCCTGTCTGTCTGTCTATCTATCTATCTATCTGTCTGTCTGTCTGTCTGTCTATCTATCTGTCTGTCTGTCTATCTATCTATCTATCTATCTGTCTGTCTATCTATCTATCTATTGTTCCACTGGTCATTTATGCTATTGATACAATATTTGTTAGTTGTTTTATTCGATACTTTTGTACATATTATTTATTTCATATTATAGATTTTTTTGTAAATTAAAGTTTAGTCTGTTTTTAAGTTGATCAGTTAATTAAAGACTGAGTATTTTCCCTATCTAACATTTGTAATGAACTGTAACTGTAAATGTGTTTGTGTGTTTTTGTTTTTCTTAATTTGCCAATTTTTACTGAATATTTAGTGTAAATCAGCTTTATAAAAATGAGTTTAGGACCATTTAAGCTAAGCGGTGGGTTACGGTGTTGGACTGCTGGGCTTAATTTCTGTATATAAAATCTGTAGACGGGTTATAATATCACAGTCTGACACTCAAATGATGTAAACAACACTTTTCCTGTTAAATCTATGGATTCTGACACTTTCTGCCAATCGGGTAAATCATTAATATAAATATTTATTTGTTGACAGTCTCCGTTGTGATTGGTCAGTTTCTGGGGGCGGAGGCAGGCTGGCGCGATATCTTATTGGTTGCTGTAACTCTTCCGGTTGGCTGTTTATTTTATTTTTGACTAGGCCTCTTTCATGCGCGCATGCGCTGATCTGGGTGTAGGGTCGCGTGCGCATGCGCAAATCGCATGTGGCGCAGACTGCGAGCGAGCAAGAGAAAGGGGCGGAGTCAAAGAGCAGCGAGTCACGTAGCTTTACCAGGCTAACAGCGGAGATCGGCGGGTGAGTCTCTGTAAATACTGCACTTATTACACACTAAAATATCGACGATTATAATATAATACACGATCTACACATTAAGCAGTGATATTCGGGCTTTGGGATGGTGTGGACTTAAAGCAAAACGTTGTTTGAGATAAGGTTTAGCTTAGCAGGTGTGCTAACTGTGGCCTAGCTGTAGCGTGGCTGCGCGGAGAAATATTCACACAAGCGAGCTTTTATCGAGTTATTTAATTCCCCAAACACAATTCAGAAGTGTGTTAACTTCATTACTGAGTAAAAAAGCGACAAAATAAACAAATATCGCGATATCTTGCTCATTTCCGTTGGTTGTCGAAGCGCGCGTGAGGCACGAGCGGACTTAGGCCATGCGCATGATCAGTACAGAAAAGGACGAAAATTATAATAATGAATTAACTGTTAATTAATCTTAAACGCCAACAACGGTATCCAAGTCCAACTTTACCAGCGTCACTGAGAGATTCCGAGTTTTAGGATTAAATTTATTTATTTATTAATAATCGGTTTATTTATTTTAGTTTCCGTTTTAGAGCTGTGACGTCACTGACTTATTGATTTGACATTGGCTGTATAAGCAAAGCTGATCGGACCCGCTCGAGGCTCGTGTCTGATCTTTCACATGGCATGTGCTTCCCATGTGGCTGCCATGTCACACTCACACACACACACACACACACACACACACACACACACTGAGGCACGTTCGCATTTATTACACTTTATAGCGATTCTTTATTATAGTGACAGTGTGTGGAGTTTACAGCTTACTGATCAGTTTTCCGTGTGTGTGTGTGTGTGTGTGTGTGTAGGTGATGGATATGAGCAGCAGTGAGTGTTTCGGATGTGGTCGCTCAGGACACTGGGTGAAGAACTGCCCCAATGCAGGGCGTGGCCGTGGGCGGGGCCGAGGTCGAGGAAAAGGTGAGGACAGGGTGGATTCCCAGCAGCACCAAGTTGCCCTTGCTGATTGGGGCCCCTAACAGCTTTGCTGAATTAAGTGAAATATGTAAATGTAACGCTGTGAATGGGGACGACTGATACACGCCAATAAACATGGAGTTTTTCATATATCCTGTGTGTGTGTGTGTGTGTGTGTGTTAGATCTGTTCTGTTATCGCTGTGGGGAGCAGGGACACATCGCCCGAGACTGTGAACAGACTGAAGATGGTGAGATGAAGAATTTTTACAGATTCATTATTAACACTAAATTACTGAATTACTGTCCAATAATCAGGAAATAAACATACACACATTCCACATTTATATTCAGTCATTAATCCACACACACACACACACACGCCGTAAACATCTGGAAAACCAAACACTGAAAATTTCACACACATTTCACAAAAACTGAACACAATTCACAGATTTATAACTCGACAAAAAGTCTGTGTGTGTCTGTGCTGATGATACTCACCATTTCTGCTGATCCCGCTCTCTTACCTGTCTCCCGCTCTCTTACCTGTCTCCCCCCCCCTCTTACCTGTCTCCCCCCCTCTACCTGTCTCCCGCTCTCTTACCTGTCTCCCGCTCTCTTACCTGTCTCCCGCTCTCTTACCTGTCTCCCGCTCTCAGCGTGTTATAACTGTCATCAGAGTGGTCATATCTCTCGGGACTGTAAGGAACCGAAGAAGGAGCGTGAGCAGTGCTGTTATAACTGTGGGAAAGCGGGTCATGTGGCGCGCGACTGTGATCACGCTAACGAGCAGAAGTGTTACTCCTGCGGTGGATTCGGACACATCCAGAAACTCTGTGACAAAGTCAAGTGCTACCGGTACCAGTTAACCCCACACACACACACACACCTGGTCAGGGCGGAGTACTACTCAGAGTAATAACACTACTGAGAGGGTTACTCTCACACACACACACACACACACACTGCTGATCATGAAATTCCACCCAGTATCCCAGCACACACACTTCCTCCTGTTACACGAACACTCCGACGTCCCGATCCAGAGTCGCTTAGACTTTATCTCATGTTGAGAGTTAAGGGCCTTCCTCAGGGGCCCAGCAGTGGTAGCCTGGTGTGGTTGGAATTGAACCTACGAGCTTAACTGAACTTTCACTTCCTCCTGATTTGCTAATGATAATCCTGCTAACGAGATTAACGAGTTGTGTTACGCTAGTTAACAGGTTAGTATTGAGTTTCACTAGAATTTAACAACCACTACATGATGATGATGATGATGACGTCTTTGAGGAGTAACTAGTGTGTATAATAAACCAGTGTGATGATGATGATGATGATGATGATGATGTGGTGCAGGTGCGGTGAGATCGGTCATGTGGCGGTGCAGTGCAGTAAGGCGAGTGAGGTGAACTGCTATAACTGCGGGAAGACGGGTCACCTGGCGCGGGAGTGTACCATCGAGGCCTCGGCCTCGGCGTAGAGCCCCCCTGCCCCCCCCCCGCGCCCCTCTTCATCAGCCCCTCCTTTTTCATGTTGATGGTTGTATTATTTTCCGGGATTCCTCTTCATTATGTAACGGCGAGCAGACGGAGGCGCGTCCCAGCCCGCGAGCTGCTCCACAAAAAAATTAAGAAAGAAGGGGTTAAAAATCTTTCAGTATCAGATGTGTGTTTTAGTTCTGCTAGAGGTGTCGTGTAATCATACTTTCTTTAAAAAAAACAACAACCCCTAAGCCACGCCCACCGACGCGACAACCGGAGCACGGCGTGTTCACGCGGAACCCCACGGCGTTCGCTCGCTTCACCACCAGAGACGGCAGACGGGAAACTCGCCACTTCTGCAGACGGAGTGTGATTGTTTTTTGTTTAGAATAAAATCAGAAGGAAATGAGTGCGTTTGTTTTAAGAGACTCCATCTTAAACTGGACACACACACACACACACACACTTTACAGCTAATGATCAGCGCTAACCTGTGAGAATGTTCTATCAATAATACTCCAAACTCAGTGACAAAATCCTGTGTTTTACTTTCCACTTTAATTCTGACGCTTGTTTTTGGTTCGTTTCTCATAAAAGTCTAAAGATTCCAAAAAAAACCCCAAACGGAATGAAATCTGTAACGCTGGGCAGCGGGTCTGGATGTGGATTTCGCTGATTGGTGGAATGTGAATGTGATTTTCACAGAAATCAGATCTTATTTTTGTACACTTTCACTTGGACTACTGTAAAAAATCATTTTGCTTGTAATCAGTTTTTAAGTGAGAAGAAAAAGACGCAGCTGAAGTCGTATAAATGTAGAAAATGTAATTTTAAACTATCAATAAAGTTGGAGGAGGATCGGGACCAGACCCCAAGTTCTTCTCTTTATTCTCCCCACTCACACCCACCCCAGGGGCAACAGGGCAAAAAGGAATAATTCAGAGGAATAATCCAGCGACTGGTCCCCTGATGAGGTTCAGCAGCTGTGTTCGTTTCTCCTTCAGTTTCAGGCCCGATTTAACAGAAATTTAGCCAAAAAGTTGAGTTTTTTTCGGCTCTTCAGAGTGAAGAAACACACATCACCTTACTGATCTTTAAAAGTTTGTCTATTATGGGATGTCAGTTTCGGAGAAGGAATTACACGCAGAGGAGAGGCAGGAAAATGACCAGTAAATAAAAAACTAAAGCAGATAAAAGAAAAACGTTTGCAGTGAACGGTTCCGTTTGGTTCTCGGGTCAGAAACAGACAGGAAACGATCATTATTGGTTCTGTATATCAGTTCCCGCTTATAAATAATGCCGATTGATATCCGATAAAAATGTATATCTCTAATTCAGAGCAACGTTTTATTAATATCGGTAAAATTAGTTATACAATTTGTTTTACAAAGAAAAAAAAATCACAACAAAGTTTCTGTTGAGGAAAAATCTTCATAATGACGTCAGAGTTTGAGTTGTTTTAGGTTTTGCGTGTGAGGCGCGAGCGGCGTGATGGACTGCGGGTCTGATCTTCCTGATCTTTATGCGTGTTTGATTTTGATGTTGTGGCGTTTGTGTAGCGTGTCGATAATTTGCGGCAGGATTTCCATGTCCAGCAGTGGCGTCTCCAGTTCTTCGTTCCCCTGTGTGAGGTTCTTGACCCTGGTTCTGTGTTTGGGTTTGAGGGAGCGCAGAGTCTCGGCCCGCATGCCATCGTGCTTCTCTCCGATTCCCAGAGTAAATGACAGATCTTTGACCAGGAGGAGACTCCACAGCAACAAGCCCAGGACTCCACACAGCACCAAACACAACGCCAGATTAGAACCTGCAGCCGAGCAGCGTTTCCTCCTGCAGGACGAGAACTCGACCTCTCCGAGAGCAGAGACGGTCCTGTGAGCTCGGGAGGGCGGTGTGGAGCAGGTCGGACCCTCTACACTCACGGCTGGGTTCTTCAGGAGCCAGGCTCGCAGGTACTGTATGTTACAGCCGCAGTGGAAGGGATTCCCTGACAGGTCCACCATGCGGAGCTTCAGGAAGGAGTCGAAGAACCCCGGAGGAATCGTAAGCAGCCGGTTGTGCTGAAGATAAAGCTCAGTGGTGTCTAAAGGGAAATCAGGAAGTCTACCGAGATCCTGAGAGCTGCAGTTCACAGTTAGTCCTGAAAATGGCGACGGGGAGCAGCTGCAGGTTGACCACACACTTCTCACCAGGAGGAGAGTCACCGTTAGGGAGAGAACCGAGATCATCCTGAGGAGAGAAACACACACACACACACACACACACACACTTCATATAAAAGTGTCAAAATAAAACTGTTTTACTTTAATATTCTGCTCATAACTTTACTCTGAAGTTAAAACCTGCAGCTATTTTTATTCTTTTTACTGTAAATAAATTAAAGGTTTTTTAACCTCAGACTGCAGGAAAAATTTCACAAATATCAGATTAAAACTATAAGAATATTCGATTAGATTAACAATAAAATTCCCTTTTGTTTAGTATTTAAATCTTATAAAAGCACGAATAATTAATTAAGTAAACAAACATATAAAGAACATTTAAAGAACATTAACAGAACCGTTTGGGACGCAGCGTCATTTTAGCGGATTATTTTAGAGATTAGACAAGAAAATAAACTCAATAAAAATGTTTTTATTTATTATAAATATTAATAAATTATAATACAATTGATTTTTTTCACTTGCAGCTTTAATACATTTGCAGATTATTTTATTTTCACACTAATTTACACTGACGCGCATTTCAGGAACACTGAACCTTTCCGCCGTTTCCCGCAGTACATCTCACTCCGCTCCACTGGACTGGGAGTGGACATTGGGGCGTCATAAGGGTGTCATAAGGGTGTGACGCTGAGAGCCGCTGATAAGTTTATCTTAAACGCCAGACATGAAAAAAGTTTCAGCAGTAAAACATCACAGTTTACAGTGAGACGGGAACGTAAAGCGTTATAAAGCCTCATAGGAGCTTCATAAGAGGTGCAGTGACAAAGAGAGACTCGTTCCTAAAGAGTTCTTCATCAGCGTGAAGGACAAAATCAGCAGTACGACATTTATAATCTGTTGGAACACGTCACACACACACACACACACACACACACACACACACACACAATTAAACAAAAGAATAAAATAACAGAAATATTTTAGAGATCCGTTTCAGCAGTTTTTTAATAAAGCTCGTTATAAACTTCTGCACGCTAATAAAGCTCAATGCTACATGCTATTAACACACACACACACACACACACACACACTGTCCCATCAACAAATACCTCACATATCAAGAAAGTCCACAGATCGACCCCACTGACCCATCCAGTGTCCTTAACCCCAGAATTTACCCCAGTGAGAAGGAAATCTCCCCCCACCAGCACGAGCCTCTCCTCCACCTCCACCCTGTTTGGATGGGATCTACCGGAAGATCTTTCAGAATCAGGAGCCATCAGCTCTGCAGTGCTGCATGAGGAACTGGGTGGGAAGTTGGACACTCGCATTATCAGACTTTAAGGACAGCTTTTAAAGACCACGCCCCGCTACAATCCGATTGGATGATGATTTAAAACATTTACATTTTACTTTGGCCACCAGTTTTGTTTTGTATTTTGCTTTAATTTTTAAGTTTAACACGAAGTTCAAAACCTTAAAAAAAGAAATAAAAGTTCCTTTTGTGCCCCCTGGTGGTCAGAGTGTGTAAGCGTGACGTCAGTGTGACGTCTCTGAAGTTCAAATCTCAAGGTTAAGTTACAGGAACCAGAGATAGGTTCCAATCTCAGCCTCAGTGCTGCTCGTTTTCTAACAATAACCAAGATATAAAATATTTAATAAAATAAAATTTCAGATTTTAAAAAAAGATCAAATGTAATTTTTGATGGAACTTTGGATCTTAAATGTAAGAGAAATCTGGTGAGACATGTCATTAATTTAGTCTCTGAGAAATGTTAAAGGCGCTCCAGAGAAACGTTCTGACTCGAACTGATGCTAAAATCCTGCAGCTGTAACTCACCTTCAGCCTGAAAAATCATCTGCTGAAGGACTTCAGTGGAACCATTAAAGCTCCTCAGTCGGAGGTCTGGACTTCTTCTGCTGTGGAGTTTTAATGATCAGAGCTTCAGGGTGGTTTTCTGAACAGAAGGATGAACACCGTCTCCTGTGATGGATATGAGCAGTTTATAGGAGATATAAATACAGGTTCCAGTGGGTTCAGTGTCACACAGGATCTCCGTCAGGTCTTCAGGAGGTTTTATTCAGAGGTTCTAAACTGGACGCAGTCTTAAAGTCACGTCTAATGTTTTATTTCTCAACATTTTAACAGGAAATCACATCCAAAACTCTTACAAACAAACAAACAAACCGCATGTCAGCATAACAGACTTTTACACACACACACACACACACACACACTCACTCTCTCTCCCTGTCTCTCTCTCTCTCTGTCAGTCTCTCTCTCTGTGTCAGTCTCTCTCTCTCTGTCTCTCTCTCCCTGTCTCTCTCACTCTCCTCTTCATCATCATTCACTTTATTACACTACCTGTCACCATTTATGAGGAGTGAATAAGAAATCAGACAGACAGACAGACACTCTGGCTCACACACACACACAGATAATCATATGTTCTTCACAGGTTTCTAATGATATTGATATTGATGATGATGATGATGATGATGATGATGATGATGATGGTGATGATGATATTGATGATGATGATGATGATGATGATATTGATGATGATGATGATGATGATGGTGTTGATGATGATATTGATGATTTTGATGATGATGGTATGATGATGATGATGATTGATGATGATGATGATGGTGTTGATGATGGTAATCATGATGATGATGGGTTTGATGATGATGGTGATGATGATGGTGTTGATGATGATGATATTGATGATATTGATGATGATGGTGATGATGATGATGGATTGATTGATGATGATGATGATGATTGATGGTTTGATGATGATGGTGATGATGATGGGGTGATGATGATGATGATATGATGATGATGATGATGATGATGATGATGATGGTGATGATGATGATTGATGCAGAGGGAATAATGCTCTATTCTTTATATCATTATCATCTGGAAGAATCCTGACGCTGCTGTAGAAGATTCCTGTTCTTCGCTTAGTGGAATTGTTCATGTGTGTGTGTGTGTGTGTGTGTGTGTGTGTGTGTTGGGTGAGTGGTTTATTGTGCTTTAATATTATTGTGTTTTATCGCCTTGGATACATTCAGTTAAAAGTTCTCTGTCGTCTGAAAATGAGATTTGCAAAAACTGAAACAACATGAAAAAAACCTCTGACCTTCAACCTTCAACCACCAACCAGGGTCAGGGTCAGGGTCAGGGTCAGGGTCAGGGTCAGGGGAACCACCAGCCGGACACTGATTCCAGAGGACAGACAAACAAACCAACAGAAGTCAGACACACACACTCAACACTTCAGTTCGGTTCCCAACGAGTGTTTCAACAACGTTACCATGGAAACACAAGCAGGAAAAGAAAAAAAGCTGTGGAAGAAACGAGGACGAGGAGCCGCCAAAAACCCACGCCGGTGAAATGAACGTCCATTAAACACACATAACATCCGAATTAACCAATCAGAACATCCAGTCATTCATCATTTAAATAAAGCACAAATTCAACAGTTTATTTTTTACATTTATGAAATAATGTTAAGTTAATAAAACTAATAAAAAATAAATTTATAAATAAAAAAGTAAAATAAACATTAAAAAAACAAACAAACAAAACAAATAAAAGTTAAAATGTGCATAAATTCAAGAATTTTTTCCAATTTGGATTCAACTAAAATTTAGTTCTTTATTTACTTTTTGTTGGTGTGTTTGTGTGTGTGTGTTTGTGTATTTGTGTTTGTGTATTTGTGTGTGTATTTATGTGTGTGTGTGTGATGTGTGTATTTGTGTTTGTGTATTGGTGTTATTATGTGTGTGTGTGTGTGTGGTGTTTGTGTGTTTATGTGTGTGTGTGTGTTTGTGTATTTGTGTTTGTGTATTTGTGTTTGTGTGTGTTTATGTGTGTGTTTGTGTGTGTATTTGTGTATTTGTGTTTATGTGTTGTGTGTGTGTTTGTGTGTTTATGTTTTTTGTGTGTGTGTGTGTGTGTGTGTATTTGTGTTTGTGTGTTTATGTGTTTGTGTGTGTGTGTGTTTGTTTTGCGGCGGCGGCGTTTCCTCCTCGTCCTGGTGAACGTATTGCACATCACAGTAAAGCGTTTCAGTCACTGGCCTTCATCAGTTTGATGCTCGAACCTGCAGCTGCACCTGAATTTTTACTAAAACTACTTAATTGCATCAGTTTCTTTAATGAAGGAAAGAAAATATTAGTTTATAATAAAATATGCGATATTTTCGACGTTCCTGCGAAACGAGATTAAAAAAAGGAAGAGAATTTCGAAGTGCTCAGTGAAGAACGTGACAAACTCACACACTAAAGTTCAAATGTACTGAACTCCAAATCTAATCTAATCTAATCTAATCTAATCTAATCTAATCTAATCTAATCTAATGTTAATCTAATCATCTAATCTAATCTAATCTAATCTAATGTTAATCTCTAGAAAAGTGCTGTTCTGCTCCTGGGGTCCTGGGGACTTTTTGTCTTTCAGAGCTGCTGCTTCTGCATCTAAATCCTGTTTCCTTTTTTACATCATATTGCAAAAGTGTCCAAAATAAATGTCCTCCTCACGTCCCTACTGTCAGTCCACTGCACGGCTCTCGCTAACGGCTCCTTCCTACACCACGGTACGATTTTAAAACTCTGTGTATATATATATATTTCTATAGCTTGTTTTTTTACATTATAGAGAAGATTTCAGCATGAATTCAGTTTTACACTAAACACTAAACACACACAGCTCACGGTTCACACACACAGCTCACGGTTCACACACACGCACACACACGCACACACACAGCTGACACATGCCTGATTATTGACACAGTTAGACATGAGCGTAAATGACAACATGGAAAGCTTTTCTCTCATCCTGAATAAATACAGCATGAGGACGAGCGAGTGGGAGCGAGTGGGAGCGAGTCGACGCCCCCTGGTGGTTTCACCGGGCGTCCAGGTTCGTGTTTGGGAGAAAAAAGCTTGAGTATCTGCACTGCGATGCTGGAGTGATTTATACAGTCCTCCTATGTGGAACTCGCTGGAACCGTCTCGCATGTGGAATTGTGACTTTTTCTTCTCCGGTTCCGGTCCGCTCACACCACCGTGCTGATGCCACAGTGTTTGGGTTTGGCGCTGATGGGACAGGAGGCGGATGCGGGTACTAGCTGCGGGTCCCGGCGTTGATGGTGATGGTAGAGTTGATGGTGTTGGTGTTGGAGGTTGTGGGACAGCTGAGGGTGACGGTGTGGCATGGAGACGTGGCCCGAGTGCTGGCGGTGGAACCGGAGCCCGACAGGAGGCGGGTCGTAGTGATGGTGGTGCTGATACGGTGGAGGACTCTGAGGCAGGGAACAGTGCTGAGAGCGGTGGGTGTGGAGGTGCACCTGGGCGGTATGGTGCAGGTCAGTGGGGTGGGGCTTGTGGGAGATCAGGGTGAGGTGGTGAGAAGATGAGACTGGAGCAGGAAGTGGAGGACGAGGAGGAGGTTTTCCTCGCTTGCTGCCGAAAAGCGACCCCAGCAGCGTGGAAGATGAGGAAGGGTTAGTGCTGGAGTGGCGTGGACGAGGAGGAGCCTTCAGGACGGACGGAGATCTTTGGGGCAGCTGAGGAGGACCGCTAATGATGGAGCCCTGTGGGGGGCAAAAACAGTTCAAGAACAACAATGACACCTCAGAATACAACACACACAAACATCTCACAAACCTGCAGATTAAACCTCCTGAGATCACCTGCAGAGTAGATCTGTAGATCATCACCACCTTTTGCACCAACATGGTGACGGCTGGAACCACCAACAGCGTCGCCTCAAAAACAGCCAATAGTTTATTCAAACTGTATTTGTGTATATGTGAGACGTGTCATGTGACCTACGATTGCGTACGAGAAAAGAAGCACATGGATTCGGGTATCTTTTATGTGGAAATAAATGGGATCTGAACCGGATACGTGCATCAGCTTCAGCGGCCGTCCTGGAAACAGGTCGGATGTCAAAGTGAGTGGAGCGGCATTGGATAAGTGACGGTGGGGTGTGATGGCGACTCAGGTGAAGCCCACCAGCGAGCTGTATTATATATATAATGATGAAAGCTTTATTCTCTCAGTCCTGCTCCTTTTTTCGCTCCTAAAGAGATGATTGTTTTCCCGCCCTTTAAATACGACGCAGAAAGAAAAATAGGGAATAATTATTTCGCCTTCATTTATTGATTATTGTGCCGTTTTTGTCTACTTTCTCTTCCTCAGGTTGTGTTTCAGTGTTGAAAAATAATGTCATATAAAGTCTTAAAAAATCTATAAATTTATCTATGATATAATCACAAAAGATCTGCAGCAAAAAACCCAACTGAAGCGAATGAAGGTTTAAAATCCAGAGTAAGACGAGTTTTTCGCTAAAAAATAAGATGTGACGTTTTGGCTTTCGATCCTGGAAACATTCTTCAGTGTGTGTTTAAGTTCTGGATGCGTTTGGAGTAAAATGAACCTACAGTTAAAAAACCACGGCTTTAGGATAAAAAATAAGTAAAAACATCTCCACTTTTATCTCTGAAGACAGTTTAAGTCAGTTTGGTGGTCTGGTGGAGACGGTCAGCACCATGTCAGTGAAAGGAAAGTGTTCTACAAATCTACTGACCTACAGATTTCATTCGAAAACCTCTCCAGATGTTTCAAATCTCAGAACTTCTTCATCACAGTTTAGAATTTTTTTAAAAGAAAAAGAAAAGCTGTAAGAAAAACTGATCCAGCTGAAGGAAGGTGTGTGATGAGGTAAAGCGTAGAAGAAGAAGAAGAAGAAGAAAAACGTGTTTAAAGAAAAATTCCACCAAATCTCCATGGTCTGGTCTCTTTCCTGCTGCTCACTTCTCCCATCTCACACTTCATCACTCGGTTCTCTGTCTCACACAGTTACTTACTCATTAATGATCTTCTACATCACTGAACCTTCATCCTGTCAGAAATTAAATGAATCCAGACAAACTGTCTGCTCTCTACTCAGGGTTCCTCAGTGGTTCTTTGACTTATTGAACTTTCTCAGCTTTTTGATGGAGTTTTGCTAAAAACTGTCTAAAATGAAGTTCTTCATGGATTTAAAAAGGGTCTTTATAAAAACCTTGTGCTGACGCTGAGGGTGAACCACTGTAAATAAATTCATTTAGAAAGCCCCAAACACCATGAGTCAAAATAAAGCAGAATTTTACCTGGAAAGATTTCGGTAGCTGATTACTAAAACAAAGTCTTTCTGGAATATCTACTCATCTAAAGGAGCCTTGAGAACCTGCCATCTTTCAAACGTGTTAAGAGAAACATTTGGTTCTTTTTCATTTTTCTACCTGAAGCATTTACAGTAAAATGGCTATTGGAACGCTGATGGTTCTTCCCTCTAAAGGAACCACAGCATCTCCACACAGAAATCTCTTCTAGGCAACTCCAAGCCAAACTCCTTCATTTTAAAAGCTTGAGCCGAGGAACCCCTAAGAAAACCGTGTGTTTGTGGAGATTGTAGATCTTTCGAGGTGGAATCCTTCTTTAAGCACGTAATTATCCCAAAAAATGAGAAGAAGTTGACGCTTGGGAAGATCTCTCACATGCATCTCTTTGGATGATGGGAGCCCATTGTTAACATGCAGAAAGACAAAAAAGGTCAACCTTTGCTTCAGGGTTTGATCTCACTCTCACCTGGATGCTGGAGATGTGTGTGTGTTTGTGTAGGATCTGCTACTGTAATTTAAACACTTGATCCCTGCATCTGGAGTCGAGGTTTCCTCCACTGTCTCGTCTGGATTGTTTATTAATCATCTAACTCTTCATCTGGAGCTCTGTAATGTTGAGCTGCCATCATCCCACCCGTCTGATTAAATCATCTGATTAAAACCATGATGGAATGTCTGATGGAATGTCTGCTGTTCACACTAGCAGGTGAGGATATTTCTAAATGTAATAGTCAGAAATTTTATGCAAATGTGATGAGAAAGGAAGCAAAACTTCCAGGCGGGATTTCATCCCATCGTGTCGCACACGACCTCACAGAAAAAGTTTAGAGCGGTGGTTCACAAAGCTTAGCATGTAACACTAACAACCATAAATGGATAAATGTTCAGGCCACGCCCACTAGTGACGCACCCAGATGAAGTTCTTGCTAGGTTGGAGGTAGGGTTTGGAAGGTCTGTCTCATGCCTGTGAAGGTGAGGTGACACGATGAGGAACCACATAAACACAGAAGCACACGGGATGGTGGAGTGAGGGTTAGTGGAGAACATGCTTGCTATGAGGAACACGCAGGAACACGTTCAGGGTTCTACGAGCGGGTGGTGCATGCGTGTAAGCAGGCAGTGAGGGTTAGCGTCAGAGGGTGGTTTGCATGTGAGGGGTCACCCTGGGGTTTGTTGGGGTTCGGGGTTAATGCTTTCGCTTTGTGCACTCATTCTTTTGCACATTAGCAGAGAACAAACCGGTCGTCTGCTGCTTCCTACTTACTTCCATATTGCTGTCTAGAGATCCTGCACTGGTGCGGCGGCCGCGCTTGCCTGCCCGAGACATGCAACAGCACAGATTAGAGACGGGCATCACATCAGAATGGGCGGGGCTTGGCATGGACTCTCAGGAATGTGCCAAGAGAAAAATGGAGACAACATAGCCAGCCTCAAGGAGGATTATTACAGCTCAGGGTCAGAGGTCAGAGGTCAGAGGAGGGTGGGGTTTTAAATGGACTATGGGCCAGGAATCTTTTTTTTTAACTTTATTATTTATAAGCAAGAAATTTATGTTTATTTATTTTACTATTTTAAATCATTCTAAACTGTTCTGATTGGTACCTTAAAGCACTGGTTAGATCATTCTCAGCATCTTTATCCAGAGCAACAACTTTGAACTTAGCGGTAAAGTGTTAAGGGTCAAGGATATAGCAGTGGCAGCTTGGTGGTGCAGGAAATTGAACCCCTGATCTTTTTATCCGTGGCAGTCCAACACCTTCAGCAGAACGTTTGAGCTTCGGCTAAACTTTACACTCGTGTGAGAGGAAGGAAGGAGGGTGGAGAGGAGGTCTGATTACAATTCATGCCACAGTTAGATTTTAAATCATAGGAGGCGTCATTAGTGGCGTCAACAACCAGAACCAGGCAGGGGGCGGAGCTTCAGAGGTGGAGTTTGGAAGGGGTGGACTTAAAAAGAGGCTGGGTTTGAAACAGGTGGAGTAAGGAAGGGGCGTGGTTTGAAACAGGTGGCGTAAGGAAGGGGTGTGGTTTGAGGGGGTGGAGTAAGGAAGGGGTGTGGTTTGGGGCAGAGTTCAGGAGGGTGGTTGGTGAGATGTTTTTACACGCATACACAACATGTCCTACATTTCTACCAAATGTAAATGTTCATATTTCTCATTTTTTAAATGTTTTTTATAATCTGATCAGCGCTGCGGACCGCCTGACCGACCGGCCGGCCGGCACTAACACTGACCTCAGATCAGAGAATCTCAGCACCCACAGACGCTTTGGTTTATGACTGATGGAATGTGAGCCGAAACACCTGAAGTGCCTTTGATCAGATTTCGGTCAGTTTGATGTGAAATAATGAATCAGCAGCAAAATTAACATAAAACATTTCACAAATCAAACACATGAGATGATACAGACACCATGAGAGAGACCAGATACAGGTGAGCTGTCCAATCTAATCCAATCGAATCTATGATAATCTAATCCAATCGAATCTATTCTCATTTAATCTATACTAATCTAAAAACATTTAATCTAATTTATCATGATATAATATAAACACTTCTAATCTAATCTAATCTAATCTAACCTGATCTGGTCTAATCTAACCTGTCCTTCCACATAGACTGTTTGTTAATTAATCTATTTATTTATTTGCTTAATTATTCACGGTTTAATGCTTTGATCTTCTGTTCATTTGTTTACTTCAGTTTTTAATACCTGATGATTTACTTATCACATTAAATTACTGATTATTTCTACAGTTCATTATTTAAGAATGTTAAATATTTACACACACTCGTTTACTTGATGACTCGCTCACCTATTCCTCATTATTTAATTGTTTATTTGGGTGTGTTTATTTTTACTCATCTGTTTATTAGGTTAATTCAAGGTTGAATCAGTGATGAATATTAATGAGGCTATGAATATGCATGAGTAACCCTATAGTACCTGAGAGCTCTATAGTAAAGAAACCGCCCACCCCCCCCAACCCCCAACCCGTCACACAGCTTCAGCCCAAACCTCACCTGTCTCAGAAAGGTCTCGCAGGGAGCTACTGAGCGTGCTCCTCTTTAGCCCCTCCCCCATGGCGTAGGTGTCGTCCAGGCTGGCGCGGCTCATGGTCCCATTTCCCGCCTCTTTTTTCAGTCCGGACATGCTCTGAGACATGCTGGGTCTCACCAAACCTTTCTGCTTCTCCAACTCGGCTGGAAACACAAACAATCAGAATTTACTCCAAATAACAGCGTCCCAAAATCTCCAAAAAAGAATTCAGGGATTTTTTTCTCCTCTCTAACATTTGAACATTAAATCTTCTAACAGGCGTTTTTACGAGTTAGTTAGACATTAACAAAACCCTTCAGTGATCAAACATTGTGCTGACGAATATTAATCATCTTCATTTATCATCTATAGCCGCTTATTCCCTAATTTAAGGTTTAATACAAATATTAATCATTTATTGAAATCAATTGAAATACATAAAAAAGACTAATAAGAGCCGTATAAACTCTCAGTCTCTCTCTCTCTCTCTCTCTTTCTCTCTCTCTCTCTCTCTCTCTTTCTCTCTCTCTCTCTCTCTCTCTCTCTCTCGCTCCCTTTCTCTCCCTCTAAAAACGCTGTCTATCTGAGCTATTGTGCTGAAAATATCCTCCAGGGGGCGCGCTGCCTGTCTGTAAAAGCTGCCTGCAGGACATGATGATGATGATGATGATGATGATGATGATGATGATGATGATGATGAGGATGATGAGGGAATGTATTGTACACCACTCATCTGTAATTAATTAGGAAAAAAAAAAAACTATTATATATATGTTAAATCTATACACAAACCCTAACCTTATATATCAAACATTTCATCACAATTAACAAAAAATAATAATTATTACTATTATTATTATTATCATTGTTCTTATTATTTATTCATTAATTCTTATATTATTATTATAGCTTACATATATTACACACTAACAAAATATAAATTTTAGGACAATATAAATAAATAAATTAAATAATTAAAACAATAAGCTAATTAATAGACGACGGTAACAATATATAAAAATTACAATTAAAAAATGAATTAAAAAAAGGAATAAATCTGTGATGTTTGTGTTAATATTACAGACCGGAACAAAGATAAATATCAAATAAATAAATAAATAAATGATAAAAAACCCTTTTTTATTTTATAGGTTGATGAGAGCAGTGACAGGTTGGGAGGCTGTAACCATGGAAACACGGCTGAACAGTGAACAGTGGACTGAAGTTGTTCTCCTGTGAGATGGAGAATGTTCCTCCTGTGAAACTTTGTTCTTATCTTGTTCTTAGCGCAGATTACAGCGGGTAGATAATCTGAGCTGATTTTTTATTACCCTGTGTAGGTTCCCTTCCTGCTCAGTAATGAAGGTGCTGATGATGATGTTGCTGCTTACACTCGATGCGGTACTTCTCCATCTCCTGGACCTCAGCGATGGACTCTCGCAGGTCGTCTGTGAACTTCTTGCGGTCCTGAGGGTTTGGGGCATTGAAGATGATGAGGACCTTCAGGTCAGAGCCGGATATGGCTGAGGTGAGACGGATCCCGTTAGGGTAATCTGAAGACAACAGCACACAGAACATGATCAACATCATCATCATCATCACCATCATCATCATTACCACCATCACCATCATCACCACCATCATTATCAACATCATCATTACCATTATCATCATCATCACTACCACCATCATCATCACCACCACCACCATCATCATCACCCATCACATCTTCATCATCACCATCATCATCATCACATCATCATCATCATTACCACCATCATCATCCTCACCACCACCATCATCATCACCATGACATCTTCATCATCACCATCACCATCACCATCATCATCACATCATCATCATCATCACCTTCATCATCATCATCAACTACTTTTTTTTACTAAAAATAATATTTTAAACCGCCCCTTTATCATCTCCCCTTTTAATATATATATTTTTTACAGTCTGTGTTAGCGTTTAGCTCTTTGTTAGCGTTTAGCTCTGTGTTAGCGTTTAGCCCTTTGTTAGCGTTTAGCCCTTTGTTAGCGTTTAGCTCTGTGTTAGCGTTTAGCCCTTTGTTAGCTTTTAGCCCTTTGTTAGCGTTTAGCTCTGTGTTAGCGTTTAGCCCTTTGTTAGCGTTTAGCCCTTTGTTAGCGTTTAGCCCTGTGTTAGCGTTTAGCCCTTTGTTAGTTGTTTTTTAGCGTTTAGCCCTTTGTTAGCGTTAGCGTTTTTTAAAGGGGCCCCTTTGTTAGCGTTTAGCCCTTGTTAGCGTTTAGCCCCGTTTTAGCGTTTAGCCCCGTTTTAGCGTTTAGCCCTTTGTTTAGCGCGTTTAGCCCGTAGCTTTGTTTAGCGTTTAGCCCTTTGTTAGCGTTTAGCTCTGTGTTAGCGTTTAGCCCTTTGTTAGCGTTTAGCCCTTTGTTAGCGTTTAGCCCTGTGTTAGCGTTTAGCTCTGTGTTAGCTAGCGTTTAGCCCTTTGTTAGCGTTTAGCCCTTTAGCCGTTAGCTTGTTAGCGTTTAGCCCTGTGTTAGCGTTTAGCCCTTTGTTAGCGTTTAGCCCCTTGTTAGCGTTTAGCGTTTAGCCCTGTTACAGTAATCACATACAGAGAAATAAATTCTGTATTATTCCTCAGGTGATGTTTACGGAGTATTGAGTTTTTTACTCTGGTGTTAGCTTTGGCCTGCTGTTAGCTGAAGGAATGTTAGGGTTGGCTGTGCATTAAGCTCAGAGCAGGAAATAATAAAACACTAATACTATTCAGAAAGCAGAGGAACAGAACACGGCCAAGAAGATAATGAGGATGATGCTGATGGTGAAGATCAGTGAAGAGATTGAACAGCTTTCTAATTTAGAGCACTGTGCTAATCATTTCAGTGTATTGATGTGTTTTAATGTGGTGTGTGTTTGGGTGTGTTTGTGTTGATATGCTAACAGTGTGAGATTTCTTGTGTGTGTGTGTGTGTGTGTGTGTGTGTGTGTGTGTGTGTGTGTGAAGGTGCTGGAGTCTTACACTGGTTCTCGAAGAGCAGGACCTGCATGCCGTACAGAGAGAAAGACTGCCTGAGGCTGTACGTCACAGAGTTCTTCTTCTTCTGAAAAATTTTAGTTACCTACAAAAAGATGGTGGAGAAAAGAGAAGATCTGAGTGAGATAAGGAGAGATGATGTGTTTGCTTCAGCGAGAGGGTTCACACACTGCTCGCTCTCACTCACCACCAGGAGGTCGTTGAAGAGGAAGATCTCACGCTGATGAAGACCGAGTTTCTGAGGCTTGTTCGGGTCTGGAACTTCAAACAGCCGGCAATAACACACCAACCTCCGGTGAGGGAGTGATAAAACCTACACACACACACACACACACACACATTTAGGCTGCACGTCTTCATGCCCAATTCCAGTTTGGTGACTATATACATTTTTTTTGGATGATCCGATCTTTGGATGATCATCTTTTAACACTGGTCCTGCATTTACACTGAACACTGGAACACAACCTGAAGAAGACGTACTGACTGAAAAAGGAAGTAGAAACGATGCACTTAATGAATGGAGATAAAATAATAATTCCGTTTTTTTCTTTCTGCATCATATTTAAAGGTCAGCGAAGCAGTGATCACTTTAGAAGGAGAAAAAAGAGTTGAGTCCTTTTTACAGTCTGAGAGAATAAAGTGTTGATTAATATCTTTTTTTTAAATGTTTTTTTATGAAGTGTGTGAGAGAGAGAGAGAGAGAGAGAGAGAGAGAGAGGGCGAGAGAGAGAGAGAGAGAGAGAGAGAGAGACTTACACATCCCAGCCCCTGATGGAGAGATCCCATCTACAAGGAAAGAAAAAGAAAACATCGTGTAAATAATAACTGAAAGTTCCTTCTCATCTCATGTCCTCTTTTCTCAACTCCTTTAATCTCGTCTCATGTTAAACTCTCAGCTCACAGACTGACTGAAAAACATTAAATGGTGAATCTTCTGGAATTAAAGTTTCTGTCTGAAGTTTTATTTGTTCTGGTTTCCGTATAAATGATCTGTCTTTTACAGACTCATGAACGAGAACTGAAATTTCGTGACTAGTTTCTGGCCAGGTACCATAAGCAGAACCCGCTGTCCTGATATCCATGTGACCACTCACCGGCTTCTTCCCCACGATGAGCTTCTCCACCTTCTGCACCTGAGAGACGTGGTCTTCATTGGTCTTTAGCTCCTTTTGATGAATACGCTCATAAATGCCAATTAACATGTCCCGGGGGATGTCCTCACCATCGTCCACGCCTAGAAGAGCCACAACATCCACCAAACCAGAGTGAATTACACATGAATTATATTTTTATTTTTCTCCACCATCAGGTTCCTCCAGAACATCCTCACTATCCTCACTTTACAAAAATAGGCAGTTCTATATGTGAGAAGGAATCAGTGTTGGACACTCCTGCTCACCTCTGAGGTTCTTCACAAAGTCTTCCAGTTTCATCTTGCGCTCGGGCTTGACATTAGGGCTGTACATGTCTGTGTTGAGGAGGATGATGGCAAAGGCCAGGATAAAGATGGTGTCCGGGTTTCGGAACTGGCGCACTAACCCTGGGTTGCAGATGCAGTACCGCTGGCTGATGGAGAAAAAAAGGAAAATTCAGAACTTCTAAACAAACTGATCAGGTCTAAGTGTTGATCAGGTCTCCATCCGGAGATTTTTGAGTTCTCACCTAAAAGCTTCAATGAGACGCTCGACCTTCTGCGCTTCCCCCTGGACTCGGATTTGTGCCTGGAATTTCCTAAGAGCTTCATCCAGCTCCGTCCCTGAGAAGTCCATCTCGTCTACCACACAGCTGAACAAACAGCAGGAGGGTGAGTTAGAGGTCCGTCAGAGCTTTGGCACTAACCAGAATACATCACTCAACACCGCTCGGGTAAATGCTACACACATTTTTGTGTGGTTTTCTACTCCAGATAAAATCTGCAGGGAATTCTGGGTAATTTCAGCAGAGTGACTGAACATCTGCATGTGAAACCTAATCAGCGTGGAAACAGAGTGAAGATCTGCCAGCTGAGGAGATCAATCCATTCCTGAGTGATTCATACTTCATTAACCAGACACTGTGTGAGTCAGGAAAGAGGGTGTGTACACGGAGAGAGAGAGAGGAAGAGAGAGAGAGAGAAGGGAACAAGGGACAGCGCGAAAGAGAGATAGAGTGAGAAAGAGAGAGAAAAGGAAAGTGAGACTGAGGGAGAAAAACATCCTGATTATCAATCATAATTGGACGTCCAGATGGATTTATACTGAATGATGTTCAGAACTCAGCTGTAACTACTGACTGCAGCTCTTTACAGAAGTCACACATTTGGGGGCGGAGCTTAACTAACACAGGGGCGTGTCTCATTACCTCCATTCAGATTTTCTTTTATTACTTTTTTTTTTTTGTGACATTTTTTTTTTTTTTTTTAAATCTGAGATTTAGTGTGTGTTGTGTGTGTGTGTGTGTGTGTGTGTGTGTGTGTGTGTGTGTGTGTGTATGTGTGTGCCTGTGTGTGTAAAGGTTTAACTTGTTCCAGTAACTTAATAAACAGAAAACGCTTACTCTAAAACATCTCTGTTGAACTGCTTTTGTCGGTTTCCCAGGAACTCTCCAATCATCTGCCGGCTCAGCCCTTTCCTCTGCAGCAGGAAGTGAGCCACGCCCACGGGTGTGTCCGGAACGAAGCCCCTCTCGGTCAGGTATTGAATGCCTTTCTCTGGTTTTCTGAAAGAGGAACAGAAACAATTATAAACCTCTAAAATTTTTACTTAATATTAAATGTTTGGACTTTTAAAAGCTGGATTTAGGTGGTGTAGTGTGTGGGGCGTCGACACACACGCCATTATTGCGTTCTGGATGTCGGGACGTTGAGTTTGAATCCCGGCTCGTGGACATCGCCTTTCACTATCACACCCACATCAGTGTGTATCTAAACTTTAAAAGTCACACACTCGTCTGCAACGTCTCTGTATGTCATATTATTCCGCTCTTTCTTCAGTGGATCTCCATGAAGACATGCTGTGTTCTGATTGGAGAAGAAGAACTCTCATGTCCTGTACAGAGTCCTGATTCTGACTCAACACCTTTAAACTGAACACCTTTGGGATGAACTGGAACCCCAACTAAACCCCGAACCCCCAAACCTCAACATTAGTGTCTGATCTCACTATACTATACGATACTATTGGAACCAAATGATCAAATCCACACAGTCCACATGACCCACACAGTCACATGACCCAATCTAGTGGAAAACCTACACAGAAAAACGGAGAGGATTATAGAAGGAACAGTGAGACGAACATCTGGAATAAGATGGTCAAAAGGTGTTCCAATACTTTTGGCCACATAGTGAATAAAACTGTGACTACCAGGTGCAGTGCTTGAATGGATCACTAAATATAAAATACATTTTCTGAGAAATCAGAACACAGCCTGGTGGCGCTGTGGACAACTTCATGGAGATTTATGGTTACAGTTACAGTCAAAAGTTCAGCTTTTTCTCTAGACTAAAAACTGTTTGACTTCATCCATAAAGAATGTAATAAAAGTTCTCTGGTTGGAAAACAATCCCACTTCCATTTATTCATTTCTTCTGCGTGGTCCTCTGGGTCCAGGAGCTCTTACTGTAAGTGCTGCGTTTATTTCACAGAGACGTGAGTTTCAGTTCATCATCAGATTCATAACCAAACAGAAGGGAAGTGCACAGATTCGGTGGATTAATAACACACCAGTTCATCACGTTTCAGTTTTCCGCTCCTCTCTGTTACCACACTTACTAATCTGGTCCAATGTTCATGTGTTTATTTTTAGTGTATGGTGTGGATTTTGCAACATTTCTTACACACCTGATCTCCCACACACTGCTTACATGATCAACAAACATAAAAAACATAATCTCTAAATAAATAGAGAACAAAGAACACGTTTTGTTACTGTTCCTGTCTCTCTAACCATTTAAACCAGAAGCTGTGGTTGAAGGTGAAGCCTTTCATTGTGTGTAATGTAGAAACCTGATAATCAAACTGAAAATAGTCTATGACAGAATTTAAGGAGAATATACGAAGTGTGAGGTTTTTTTAGGAAAGATTTGAAAAGGAAAGCTCACAGGTTCAAATCCCAGCCCGACCAAACTGCCACTGCTGAGATCCTGAGTAACCCTCAACTGCCCGGGTTGGATAAATGAAATAAATGTAAGTCGGTTTGGATGCGGACATTTGGCTAAATGTCAAAAAATGACCTTTAAACATCTGAAAAAAAGAAGAAAGCAACATCTAAAGACATAAATGACCAGTGTTCTGGATCTAAACCCAATCCCCCTCTGGGTTCCAGTAAAAGGAAGCAGGATACGTACTTGTTGAAGAGGTTGAGGCCAATGCGGTAGTGGCGCTTGCGGATGACATCATTGCTAAAGGCCGGAGAATCCCAGCTGTTCCGTGTCTCTTTGTGGTAGGTCTGTTTGCTCAGTGTCTGTTCCCTCATGCTATCGCGGGACGACTCAGAGCTGCAGTTGATGGTGTCGGTGGAATTCGTCGTGCTGTTGACACTGTCATTATCGCCGTCAGAAAAGTCTGATTCTGATTTGCTCTGTCGGTTCCCATTGATGGCCAGATGGCATTCCAGATGCCGGTGTCGGTGCCGGATGGGATCCTCATCCCGGGACAGTGAGGACACTCTAGGAGGTAGACTGTGCGTGATGTGTTTGGGACTGGCCTGAGGTCCAGGCGTGGTCCGCTCGTAAACGTTTGGCCTCTTGACCAGTTCTGTCTCTGAGAGCTTGCTAATTTCCAGAGAGCTGTCACTGGGAGGTTCGATGGTCAGGATTGGGAGATGATCAACACAAATCCGTGGCTCCTGACAGTGATAGTTGGAGTGCTGCGGCAGCTGGTGTCGGTGTCTTTCTTGTTGTCCTTGGTGTCCATGGGCCAGAACGCCTGGGAGGAGGTAACCGTACGCTGATCAGACTCATTGCTGGGTGGTGGATCCTCCATGTGCAAGAGCTGAGCAGGAGGACAAAGATCCTCCTCATCAATGAAAAGTGTCACACCACTGTAGGAAGCCATCATCTCTTCTAGCTTGCGTTGATCAGAACCGTTAGTGGGTTTGACCTGGCAGGACACCTCACTCTGTATGTCCAGGACCTGCTCCGGTTCCTGATCCTCTTCTTCATGGAGACTCCGACAATTCAGAGCATCGTCTATCGACTCAGCCAGTGATTTGACCTGCCGGGAGAAAGCGTCCTCTAGTCTTGTAATGGTGTCGCTTAGGTCGCTCGGAGTCGATGGTGCAACCATGTGGATAGGAACCATATCTCCACACTCGCTTGGCGCTTCAGGAGTTTCTTCCTCTGCCAGAGATAACTGTTTCCCGTCTAAAAATGAGCCGGTGACTTTTTCGGGTCCCTCAAAAGAAAACTGCATTCTCATGTTGGACAGAACGATGCGTCTCGACATCCGGTTCTCGGACATGGAACTTCTGAGACGCTCAAAGTTCTTGTTCATTTGGTACTGCCGGAAAGCTGTCTGGATGGTGCGAGCAGCATGTCGACTGATGAAGCGCCCGCCATACTTCCTCTCTAACATCTCCACCTGTAACAACCCACAGAACACATTAAGAAGAAGAAAAAGTAGAAAGGGGAAGATCTCTGATTTGTAGTTGTTTTCTTTCAGCTGTACCTGCTTGTCCTGCAGATCTGTGGAGAGCTCATAGCTCTCAGAAAGCGAGCGCGAGCGTTTTATGGCCTCCTCCTCGGCTTGCTTACGGAGAATAGATTGAGAGTGCTGGAGTTTGGGTCTCCGTGGACGCTGCGGACCGGACTGAGAGTTCTGGCCGTACCCGAAGCCCTCAAAATGGTCGGGACTGATGGAGGCGCTGTGGGTCAGGGGGCGGTAACCTTTACCACGGTCCAGTGAAGACGACGGCTCGTTGCTTTGCACTTCCCCCTCCACACTGCAAATGACAGAGAAAAAATATCACTTGTAAAAAGATCTGCAGGTAAAATAAAGTATTTTCTACTCCAGCAGCCACATAGATGGGAAGAAACACATGTAAGTTTTTGCCATCTGTTAAAGATCTAGTGGAGAAAGGCAGACAGAAACATTTCTACCTCTAATTTTACTTTTACTGCATCAGAACATAAATGAAAAAAAACAGAACATGAAGGCATCTGTAATCAAGCCGCCACAGGGTCACGACCCCACTGTATGTTTTGGAAACTCAAAATTACAGTAAGCATCCAAACCCTTATTACGCGTCTGTAAAATGAAAGCTGTCTGTATCCACACTGTGACTCTAAAGCCTCCAGCTGATCATTTAAACTTTTACTCACTCACTCTTGCGTTCCACAAGTCTCCTTCCAAAGAACGGACTTCTACTACCGAAGAACTCGCAGCTCTTCCTCCAGATCTTATCAGTCATCATGAAAAATAGAAAAATGTTCAAAGTACAGAGCTGACGAAAGTCTGCTGATGAATGAATCATTTACTCGCAGCACTTCATTGGGGGGAACTCTGGGACGTGTGGAAGCTGTAGATGAGTGAGGGTCACGTCAGAGAGAAGGACGTTTCACAGAAACAGCTGGAAAGCGAAATGTGGCAACATGTTGATCTGAGCAGGGTTCAGGCTCCGAACGTTGCGTCTGAATAAACAATGAACTTTTACTCTGAAACATGAGACGACTCTAGCAGACGACTAGCCAGACGGCTCCGCCTCACTGAGACGCTCCTCCTCGACCATGAGCACATTAACCCCTTCCTATACAGCACAGCAAAGAAATAAAATCTTTTTTGAGATCCAGAGTGTGTGTTTGTGTGTGTTAGTGAGTGTGTGTATGTGTGAATGTAAGTGTGTATAGTAATGTGTGCGTTACTGTGCTGGTGTGTGGTAGTGACTTAAACCCTGTTTACTAAACATCAGATACTGAACAATTCACTGAACACTGATAACTCTCTTGGTGTGTGTGTGTGTGTGTGTGTGTGTGTGTGTGTGTGTGTGTGTGTGTGTGTGTGTTGGAATTATAAGCCTCTCACACTGACATTCTGAAATTCACTTTCACACTTCTTACATAATCACCGACGGGGCGAATCTCATCCACCATCTGCCACATCTCTCTCTCTCTCTCTCTCTTTCTCTCTCTCTCCCTGTCTGTCTGTCTCTCTTTCTCTCTCTCCCTGTCTCTCTCTCTCTCTTTCTCTCTCTCCCTGTCTGTCTGTCTCTCTTTCTCTCTCTCACTGTCTCTGTCTTTCTCTTTCTCTCACACTGTCTCTCTCTCTCTCTCTTTCTAGCTCTCTGTCTGTCTCTCTCTCTCTCGCACAGTCTCTTTCGTTCTGTCTTTTTCCCCCACACACACCATCACCACACACCACACCTTTATCACACACACCACATTGACAAACACTGATCTGACTCAGGAGTCTGAGAGTTGACCTTGTCTGAGCACTGGCTACTATTATAGAACCGACGCAGCAATGACCCAGCGAAAACTAACCCAAAACTGACCCGGCATTGATTCGGCAAAGACTGGACACTGACAGTGACCCTGCACTGATCCGACAGTGACCCTATCCTGACCCTGTCCTGACCCTGCACTGACCCGACACTGACCCGAAACTGACCCGACAGAGACCCAAAACTGACCCTGCACTGATCCGACAGTGACCCTGTCCTGACCCTGCACTGACCCTGCACTGACCCGACACTGACCCGACACTGACCCGGTGCTGATCCGACACTAATCCTCAATGACCCCACACTGACCCCCGACACTGACCCCACTGACTGACCCCCACACTGACCCGACACTGACCCCACACTGACTCCACAACTGGACCCCACACTGACCCCACACTGACCCACACTGACCCCACACTGACCCCAACACACTGACCCCACTGACTGACCCACACTGACCCACACTGACACTGACCCTGCACTGACCCCACATGACCCCACACGACCCCCACTGACCCCACACTGACCCCGACCTGACACTGACCCTACACTGACCCGACACTGACCCGACACTGACCCGACACTGACCCTGCACTGACCCCACACGACCACGACACTGACCCCACACTGACCCCCTACACTGACCCCACACCCCACACTGACCCGACACTGACCCCCACTGACCCTGCCTGAGCCGGCTTTAGCCCAGGTGGAAAGCGTCGTTATAAAAACAGGTCTGATTCCTGGATGCTCGGCACTCCGAACTGCGCTCTGTGATTTACCTCATTGGACAGCGCGGCTGTTAAAGGACGTGATGGCGAAAGGACGACACCTCACGTTACACTTTTCTCCACACTCCTGCCATCACTTTAAACCGATTAACCCACAGAGAAACTTCCAGAACCCCAGTGAATCTCAACACAAGCATGAGGAACATGATGTCATTCAGAGAGATAAACAATAAACTAGTGGCGTCACAAAGTGCAAAGACATTTAGGAGACGTTTAGGAGAAATAGAGAAGAATTTCAATCCAAAGCCACACTGGAGGCAGAAACAGCCAATAAAAACTCTTTATTTCAGGTCGTCACCTCTGAGGAGTGAGTCTGGGAGTACTTATCTCTCCCTCTCTCCCTCTCTCTCTCTCTCTCTCTCTCTCTCTCTCCTCTCTCTCTCTCCTCTCTCTCTCCCTCTCTCTCTCCTCCC
>VCAZ01000407.1:63236-75736 GCA_005784505.1 Bagarius yarrelli
CACACAGACACCCCGACTGAGGAAGAGGAGAAGAAAGAATATTTTATCCTGAGAGCATTTAAAGGAACTGCGTTTCATATGCAGAGACTTTTTTCTCCACTAGAGGAGTAAGAGCGTCACCGACACTACAGAGGAACTGAATCAATCAAAATAAATAAAACTTTAAAAAGGCTTTACTATAAATCTGAGAAAAACATTTAATCATAGCGTTTGTTCTCTGAGTAAAATGTAAAAGTTATTTGTGATATTGGGGTTTTTTACCATCGAGTTTTGGACTGATGTTTTCCTGTTATTTATTTGTTGATTAGAAACAATAATTAATTAATTACAACCACAGAGTGCAGAATTCAGCCTGTGGTGTTGTACAGAAAAAGTGTGTATCTTATGTTGTGATTTTTTGTGTTCAGTGTGTGTGTGTGTGTGTGATTGTGTGTTTAGTTTTAGGGGAAATGGAGTTCCTGCTGCGGCGTCCTGTTGTAATTACTCTTAATAACTAAACGAGCGTGCGTAATTATAACTGCAGCTGCTCAGAAACAATCACTAACACAGAGTTTACTTTTAACACTCCCTTTGTTGTGTGTGTGTGTGTGTGTGTGTGTGTGTGTGTTGTGTGTGGAGTCGTGTGGAGAATGTGATGTTTTTGTTGTATAATACTTTATATTCTGATTCTAAATGTGTGATTTACACAGAAACCCTTTAGCACCAGAGAGTAGACCAACATGGGCTGCCACCATCCTCATCACCACCATCATCATCACCACCATCATCACCATCATCATCATTACCACCTTCATCATCATCCTCACCTCATCATCATTAAAAATCACCATACATCACCACACCATCATCATCAACATCATCATCCACCATCAGCATCAGATACACCATCACACCTCATCATCATCATCCTCATCACAATCATCCCAACCACCATCATTCCACATCATCATCATCAATTATCACCATCAACACCTTCATCATCATCATCATCCCACCACCATCAACATCATCCTCACCTTCATCATTGAGTTTGCATAGTTTAGTCCCATCCCTTCTATTATATTATGGGATGTGTGCTGTGAAAAGTGTCTATTTCTGTACACTTATGGATCCTTATTGAATTACATGACAACGATTCATTGTGTTTAAATGAATCATTTTTAGTTCTAAAACTTCTAAAAAGTTACTAAAGCCACTGTAGATTCGTATAAAGAGCTTAATGACTGACAGAAAACTGATTCATTAAACTGATTCATTAAACTGATTCATTAAACTGATTCATTAAACTGAGTCTTAAACTGATTCATTAAACTGATTCATGAACTGGTTGAGAATTCATTAAACTGACTCATTAAACTGAGTCATTAACTGAGTAAAAACTGATTAAACTAAACTTCATTAAACTGAGTCATTAATCATGAACAAAGATGATTCAATACATCAGAGTCCCACTTCAACCCACTTCACTTTCTAATTTCTGGACTGGTATACCGAAGAAGGTGCACACACACACACACACACACACACACACACACCCTTAAAAGCTGAGGTCACTGTGCAATGACAAAAGTAAAAAAAAGTTTAAAGCGGTGATGTGAAATAAAACTCACCAGAGCACTAAATCTTGTTATTCAGCTTCAACAGGAACTCATGAAACTTGGAGCCGCAGTGTGACAACAGATACATAACCACACACTCACAGACACACTCACACTCACAAACTCACACACACACACACACACACACACATTAAATTTCTAAAACTTTACACCTCGAATGAATCGATATTAAATCCCACAGATGTCCTGTGCTGTGTTTTTTTCTGTGACTGTGAGGAGAACACGAGACCCCAAACCACACACACACTGTAAATAAATGATTCTCTCTCCTGCGTCAGAACGGATCAGATCACAGCCCAGTATCTCGAGTTCTCTGAGTCGCAGCTGATCCTGCACGCTATGAGACGCCTCATAAACACAAAAAAACCTGCAACAGGGACAGAAATTTCCTCCTGATCTTCTCAGTAAAATCCTCTGATTAAAGCTGGAGACCAGAGCTGGAGGTATGCGGTGGTGAGCAGAAGAACAGAGAGAATCTTCACCAGGTAACAGAAAGAGATCCAGTTTCAGCATGATGTCACACTTAGTTTGTCAGTGAAGATCAAAATGAAGAAAAACGTCTTTAAACCATTGATATGACACAACATCACGATTCTGTTATCAACAAACAGCTTTTATTTATCAGATTAAAGTTTAAAGGCAAAAACAGAGTCAGATGCAGAAATGATCATTAGAGATTAAACAGGAATACATTTCATTACTAAAATAAGGGAAATGGTTGATCAGTGATTACTGCTAACTGGAAGGTTGTGGGCTCAATTCCCACCATCACCAAGCTGCCACTGATGGGCCCCTGAGCAAGGCCCTTGACCTTTAACAGCTCAGTGTTATAAATGCATGTCATTCTGAGTAAAGACGTCTGCCACATGCCAGAAATGTAAAAGTCAAACATAACAATTCCAAAAAAAGAATGATGTCACATTTTAAATAGGAGGCGGGGCTTATTTGATTGACACTGACAGAACACATCATCATCATCATCATCATCATCATCATCATCATCATCATCTTCACAGCCCACTGAAATCCTATGTAATGGTGATAGAATCTGCACTGAGGAGTGTGAAGCCTGCTGATGGAAACCACCTGCATGTTCCAACAACAACCAGGCACCGATTCCAGCAGGCCTCGTTCTCAGTGGGAGATCCTGCACAGCGAGCTCCAGCCAGTAAAACGAGGATAGGATACGGGCTCGAGTGATTATGCTAATTATGCAATGGAGTTCTGCTCTCTGATTGGTCATCATCTGTTGATAAATCTGGTAGAACAGCAGCACTGACAGTAGCGCAGATTTATTTAAATACACTCACTTTGATACTCACTCTCGTTTCCATAGTAACAGAGTAACAGATCACACACAGAGACGTGCAGAGCATTAAATCCTCATGCAGAGTAACGACTAGTCGCAGGTTATTCGACGCTAAACCGTACTTTTAATTCAGGATTAATGATCATCTCAGATCATCTCTGATGCGATCTGTTGGTCACACACATTAAAACTGATTCTATCTCAGGCTGTAGATCACCACAGTAGCTGTTTTTACTGTTGTGGTGTGTGGTGTCCCACAGGGATCTGTTTTAGTCCCGCTGCGATTCTCTGTTTGACAACACAGAAATATTTCGAAAGCAAAATATAATGGAATGGGACGCTCCATGCTGGGACAGGTATTAAAATAAAATTAAAAATATTATTATTTAATACTATTGAAAGTATTAGTATTGAGTGCTCAGAGTGAACACATCCACCCGAAAATATAAATGGATCAAATTAGACTAAATTAACAGGTACAAATTAGAAGGTAATTTTAAATTAATGAGTTATTTTTAAAAATTTTAAAAATTTTTTTAAGTATTAGAATAATTACCATCAGAATAATAATATATAACCCTAGACTGTGTAAAAGTAATATTAAATAAGAGAATAGAGTCACATGGATACTGATGGCGCTGATGTAATCGTTTCAGAATTCTGCTCCTCTGGAGACTCTGGAGCTGCAAATCAGATGCAGGAGCTGAATCGAGGTTCTGTCCTGAAGTAAAGCTCGACTCGATTAATAAATTCCGCTTGATGTTCTCTTACCTTCTAAAGAAGCCACTCGGGGGCTGCAGACACAGAAACTGCCAATAATCCAAACACAGAGCTTTGAAGCGGGACATCTTCAGGAATCCGACGTCTCCAGGTCAGGTGGTGAAATTAGAAATATTCTTCATAATTATTATTATTATCATCATTATCATTATCTGCACTCGAACACGGACACGGACTCCATGACAGCCCTGAGAACACACCTAGCGGTTACGCCGCGCGCTTGCCGGTTCTCGCAGCCGTCACAGATCCTCGCTGAAGAGCTGAAGACACGCCTCCTGAGTGTGTGAGGACTGGAGAGCAGCTTCCTCCGAGCCGTGTGTCCAGGAATACCAACACCAACCATTCATGGAAAAGCATGCATGAGTGTGTGTGTGAGTGTGTGTCTGTCCCTCAGGTGGTGAACATCTGCAGAAGGTCATCAGCGGTGTCCAGTACATCTCCTGGTGGCTCTGCAGTGGCGTGTCTGGTGGCTCCTCTTGAACGAGTCTCAGATCCTCTGCAGACCAAAGCTCGACTCGCAGACATACGGAATTTCCGGTTGCCAGGCAACAGCCGTACTACTGAACATGTGAGTGATTCACTGACAGCTGCTGATTGGTCAATGCAGTCAGAGAGGCGGGGCCTCCTGCAGCTCCTGTAAGCTGATGTCATCGGTACTGAAGGAAGTGACATGTGTGTGTGTGTGTGTGTGTGTGTGTGAAATCTCTCTCAGTGATGAGTTTATAAGATTAAAACGCTGAACCAGGAAGTTGAATTAGTAAAAACAAATCTTATTTTCACACAATTTTTATTTAAAAAATTTTTTTGAATCATTTTTAAAGGATTTTTAACCAATGCTAGCTATGCACACACACACACACACACACACACACACACACACACGCTTACTAACACCAGAATCATTACACATTTTAGCAGGGTGTGTATATGATATACCCACACACCAGGCACCCCCCCCCCACACACACACACTCCACAGCATGTTATTTAAACACACACAAAGTATTTGTTTATGTTTAATCACTTTAAACACAGTGTTTAAAACACTTCCACAGCACGACAGCGATGATGTCATCAACAGCCAATGAACAGCAAACAACCACAACCGCATACCAGCAGCTGGAACAGAAACACGCGGGAATCACACACACTGCAGGATCTGATCATCACACAGTGTGTGTGTGTGTGTGTGTGTGTGTGTGTGTGTGTGTGTGTGAAACACGCGAGAATCACACACACTGCAGGATCTGATCATCACACAGTGTGTGTGTGTGTGTGTGTGTGTTGTGTGGTGTGAAACACGCGAGAATCACACACACTGCAGGATCTGATCATCACACAGTGTGTGTGTGTGTGTGTGTGTGTGTGTGAAACACGTGAGAATCACACACACTGCAGGATCTGATCACACACATTGTTGTGTGGGTGTTTTGGTGTGTGTGTGTGTGGAGTGTGTGTGTGTTGTGTGTTGTGTGTGTGTTAACCCACGCGAGAATCACACACACTGCAGGATCTGATCATCACACAGTGTGTGTGAGTGTGATGTGTGGTGTGTGGTGGGGTGTGTGTGTGTGTGTGTGTGTGTGAAACACGCGAGAATCACACACACTGCCAGGATCTGATCATCACACAGTGTGTGTGTGTGTGTGTGTGTTGTGTGTGTGTGAAACACGCGAGAATCACACACACTGCGGATCTGATCATCACACATGTGTGTGTGTGTGTGTGTGTGTGTGTGAAACACGCGAGAATCACACACCCACTGCAGGATCTGATCATCACACAGTTGTGTGTGTGTGTGTGTGTGTGTGTGTGTGTGGTGAACACGCGAGAATCACACACACTGCAGGGATCTGATCATCACACAGTGTGTGTGTGTGTGTGTGTGTGGTGTGTGTGAAACACGCGAGAATCACACACACTGCACGAGCGAATCATCTGAGCTGATCCTTCACACGTGTGGTTGATCATGCAGTGTGTGTGTGTGTGTGTGTGTGTGTGTGTGTGTGAAACACGCGAGAATCACACACACACTGCAGGATCTGATCATCACACACAGTGTGTGTGTGTGTGTGTGTGTGTGTGTGTGTGTGAAAACACGCGAGAATCACACACACGCAGGATCTGATCATCACACAGTGTGTGTGTGTGTGTGTGTGTGTGTGAAACACGCGAGAATCACACACACTGCAGGATCTGATCATCACACAGTGTGTGTGTGTGTTGTGTGGTATCTGTGTGTCACCCAGTGTGTGTGTGTGTGTGTGTGTGTGTGTGTGTGAAACCACTCGAGAATCACACACACTGGCAGGATCTGAATCATCCACGGATCTTCACACAGTGTTTGTGTGTGTGTGTGTGTGTGTGTGTGTGTGAATCACACACATGATCTGATCATCACACAGTGTGTGTGTGTGTGTGTGTGTGTGAAAACGCGAGAATGCACACACACTGCAGGATCTGATCATCACACAGTGTTGTGTGTGTGTGTGGTGTGTGTGAAACACGCGAGAATCACACCACTGCAGGATCTGATCTTCACACAGTGTGTGTGGTGTGTGTGTGTGTGTGTGTTGTGTGTGTGAAACACTGAGAATCACACACACCTACAGGTCTGATCATCACACAGTGTTGTGTGTGTGTGAAACACGTGACGTGTGACACACACGTGAGAATCTGAAACCACACACACACACATGCAGGATCTGATCATCACACAAGTGTGTGTGTGAGACACTGGAAGACACAGATGAGAGAAAAGTAGTGGCGCAGTGAGTCTCACTGCAGCAACTACAACACACACAACACACTGCGCCCACCTACAGTCTCACTACACAGCAACTACAAACACACACAACACACTGCGCCCCCTACAGTCCCTCACTCACTGCAGCAACTACAACACACACACACACTGGCCCGCCCCTACAGTCCACTGCTCAGCAACTACAACACACACAACACACTGCGCACACCTACATCTCACTACAGCAACTACAACCAACAACAACACTGCACACCCCTACAGTCTCACTGCCGCAACTACAACACACCCAACACTGCGCCCCCTACAGTCTGCAGCCACTGCCACTACAGCAACTGCACAACACACACAACACACTGCGCCCCCTACAGTCTCACTGCACAACTACACAACACACACAACACACTGCGCCCACCTACAGTCTCCTACAGTCACTGACAGCACACACTGCACTACACACACAACACACGCCCCCTACAGTCTCACTGCAGCAACACACACAACACACTACGCCCCACCTACAGTCTCACTGCAGCAACTGCACACACACACACACACACTACTGCGCCACCTGCGTCACAGTCAGTCACTGCTCAACTACAACACACACACCCTGCACCCTGGCCAGCCACCTACAGTCTCACTACAGCAACTACACACACACACACACACTGCGCCCCCTACAGTCTCACTGCAGCACTACATATGTAGACATTAGGTAGTCTCAAACTTCAGTTGAATCAATAATAATAATAATCTTTATTTATAGATTTATGCACTTTTAAAAACACAATTACAGACAGTAAAATAAATAAATGAATAAAACTGTATGTATACAAATCATAAATACTATATAATAAAATATAATAGAAGACTAAACAAATAGGAGTTAAAATAATATTTAGATTTTATTAAACATTATTAAATAAATCACTAAAATGATCTGATGTGGAACATTTTAATTAATGGTTAATTTACATGAAGAAAGAATGAAGCTACTACAGCACCTGTGACTGTGTGTAACACTGTGTGTGTGTTAGGTTTGCATGTGTGTTTAGGTTTTCCCAGGATCACCAAGCTGCCACTGTTGGGCCCCTATGTGAGGCCCTTAACCCTCAACTGGATGATGCATGTATAAATGAAGGTCACTCTGAGAGCGTCTGCTGAACGACAGGAATGTCTATAATGTAATGTAGGAAATTCCTTTGAAAATAAATAATAACGCTTTTATAAACTTCCCTAAACAAACTGAAGATGAAGACAGACAGGTGGCGCTCCGGTGCGAGCTCCTGCTGTTCCTCTCATCTCTCCGCTATCTGGATGGACTGCTGCAACCAGAAGATGGACAGCAGAACCGGTGAAGATCGTTATCTTCCCTGCAGTACAGCACACACACACACACACACACACACACACACACACACACACACACACACACACACAACGGCTGCTGGAAGGAACTGGTACAGATTGTTGGCTAAAGTCTGTAGTTTGGTGGCGATGGGATGATCAAGCAGCCGGAGTGTGAGAATCGCAGCATGACACATGAACAGGAAGTGTGTACACCGTGATGTTCCTCGCCAAGCCATGTGACCATGCTGCATCTGACGCTCTGCTAGAACTCGGGTCTAATCAGTGCTGCAGCTTATAAACATCAGCTGCTAGAACACAGAATGACAGAAACACAGAGTCAAAGAAAGGCAGTGCGAATCAGAGAGAGGCAGAGAGAGCTGGAAAGAGTTAGAGAGGCAGAGACAGGCGGTTAAGGACAAAGAGAGGCAATGAGAGTTAATGAGAATCAGAAAGAGGCAGCAAAATCAGAGACAGTCAGAGAAAGAGAGAGAGACAGCAAGAATAAAAGAGAGGTGATGTGAATTAGTGAAAGTCCAAAAGGGGCATTAAGAGGCAGCGAGAGGCAGAAAAAGGCATTTAGACGCAGAAAGAGTTAGCAAGAGTCAGAGATAAGCAGTGAGAGGCAGAGAGAGGCAGCAAGAGACAGTTACAGGCAGCAAGAGAGAGAGGTGGCGATAGGCAGAGAGAGGCAGTTAGAGTCTGTGAGAGTCTGTGAGAGACCAAGCGAGGCAGTGAGAGTAAAAGACAGGCAAAAAGAAGAAACGAGGGGCAACAAAAGTCAGTTAGAGGTAAAGAGAGAGGCTGCAGAAGTCAGATTAAGACAGAGAGAAGCAACGAGAGTCAGAGAAAGGCAGCTAGAGGAAGGACGAGAGAGGAAGAGAACGACAGTCTAACAGCTGAAGGGTTTCTGGTGGTTTTAACAGACTAAAGGACAATTTCTCCAACTCCTCCATCAGGTTCGGATATCGGCTGCCTCTCGACTCGAATTCCTACACGGACAATTAAATCTGAGGATCTGATCTCCGCAGAACTTCTTCAGAACTAATCTTCTCTGAACTCACTCAGATCTGCTGAACATTCTCCTCTAGTCCATGCTGATGACCTGACTGGTTGGTCAGATGTTCTCTCTGGAGATCTCACTCTGATGGTGTGGAAATATTCACACAGCTGCCTCTCTTTTTCTATCGTTTTCTTTCTCACTTCGGTGTTTATTAATGTTGATTCGTAACAGAAATGAACAATTATAAATCTTTTATTGTCTTGAGGTTTAATTAAATAAATGTAAATAATGTGAGTGAAAATAAAGCAAAGCAGCGCCGTGATTCCGTCTGTTGCCGTTTAAACATCCGCATGCCGTCCTAACAGGAAACAAGCTAGCGAATGTAGCTATGATCCATGAGAAGCTAACATCAACACCGCCCTAGAAAGACATGCCGGTTAGTATGTGCTCATGAGAGTCAGGATGAGCATGCAGTTCTTTCGCAAGATGTCCACATGAGGCGAGTCGGCGAGTTATCGATGACTCGAGCTAGGCTACATGTTGGGACTAGCGTGACGCTTACCTGCACTCTCTCAGAGACGCAGGCGCGGCTAGCTGCTTAACGTACAACGGAGCCGGACAGCAAAACTGGTGCAAAGTGTCTACAGACCTATGACACAGGGAGAAACACAGTCAGAGAGACAGCGAGAGTCAGGGAGACAGCGAGAGTCAGGGAGACAGCGAGAGTCAGAGAGACAGCGAGAGTCAGAGAGACAGCGAGAGTCAGGGAGACAGCGAGAGTCAGGGAGACAGACAAATAGACAGACAGTGAGTTTCAAAGAGACAGTAAGAATCAGAGAGGCAGACAAACAGAGAGAGAGACAAACAGACAGACAGACAGCGAAAATCAGACAGACAGCGAGAAAGAGAGGCAGACAGCAAGAGTTAGACAGGCAGCGAGAATCAGATAGACAGTAAGAGACAGAGAGACAGGGAGAATCAGAGAGACAGTAAGAGTCAGACCAACAGCGAGAATCAGAAAGGCCGACAGACAGTCAGACAGACAGAGAGACAGACAGTGAGAAGTTTATTTTGGAGCGCGAGTGTCACAGCGGGGACGGCTGTAGATCAGGACACTGAGGAGACTCTCGGTTTGTCTTCATTCAGTTTAACAAACAAAACAAACGCAGTGAATTTATTCTTAATGTTTCTAATCCTGTCGTTTCTCAGACGTCTTCAGAGGAACTTACATTCATCTCAGTTATCTATCTGAGCAGTCCAAGGGCCTTGTTCAGGGGCCCCAACAGTGGCAGCTTAGTGGCCCTGAGATTTAAATCCATGATTAGCGTACACACACACACACACACACACACACACACACACACACGTACATTTCCCACACACAAATCTATATATATATATATGTGTGTGTGTTGATGTATATGTGTGTATATATATATATAATCTGTCTCACACACACAGACGCACACTTATATGTGTGTGTCTGTGTGTGTGTGTTCTCTTTAGACCAGGCCTTTAAACTCTAAGCTGATGCTTACAGTCACCTTCAGACGGTTATTTGATCCTGCAGCCTAAGGCATCACACACACACACACACACACACACACACAAACACACTGTGTTTTTAGACACATTCCGTTCAGCAGAAAACAGATGGTCGGCTTTTCGGTGTGTTATGCAACGCAGAGGTGCTAAGAGAAGCGAGCGAGCAGATTTACAACATTAACACTATTTCATTCGTCTGTAACAGAAAGAAACTCAGAAGAATTCAGTAATATTGACTCTTCAGAGGAGTCGATGATTCATAGGAAAAGCTTGCAAGCTGTGTGAGAAATTTCACGCCTGCTGTCACCTGCTTCTTCTCCATTAGCTCAGAGAGACGACACACATCACTGACATCAGCATCGAGAGCTCTTATTCGCCGGTGACGTCTCACACAAATAGCAGCGTCTCTCTATGAATCTATTAAACCTCCGATCGATTCTGAATCGTTTGCTTCATTTCTTACAGTTGTTTTGTTTGGTTATTAAACATAAATATAAAACACCTCCAGCTGTCAATCCCACCTTCTGTCTGCTTCTTCAGCTACCAAGAAACTGCAAATGCTAGCACAGCTAACTGCTAATGTCATACAAGAATTTTAGGAAGTCTAAAGTCAACACCGTAACCCAACACCGTAACCCAACCGTAACCCAACACCGTAACACCCAACACCCGTAACCCAACACGTAACCCCAACACCGTAACCCAACACCGTAACCCAACACCGTAAACCAACACCGTAACCCAACACCGTAACCCAACACCGTAACCCAACACCGTAACCCAACACCGTAAACCAACACCGTAACCCGTAACACCAAACATCGTAAACGTAACCAACAACGTCGTAACCCAACACCCGTAACCCAACACCGTAACCGTAACACCGTAACCCCAACACCGTAACCCAACACCGTAACCCAACACCGTAACCCAACACCGTAACCCAACACCGTAACCCAACATCGTAAACCAACACCGTAACCCAACACCGTAACCCAACACCCAACACCGTAACCCACACCGTAACCCAACACCGTAACCCAACACCGTAACCCAACACCGTAACCCAACACTGTAACCCAACACCGTAAACCAACACCGTACCGTAACCAACACCGTAACCATTGCTGTAACCCAACACTGTAACTCAACATACCAACATAACACACCATAACCCAACAAACCGTAACCCCAACACTCGTAACCAACACGTAACCATAACCCAACCCACCACCTGTAACCCGTAAACACCTGTAACTCACACTGTAAACCACTGCTGTAACCCAACACCGTACAACCGGTAACCCAACACTGTAACCCAACACCGTAACCCAACACGTAACCCAACACCGTAACCAACACCGTAACCCCAACATTCGTACCCAACACAAACAACACTGTAACCCACTCGTAACCCAACACCTGTACCCAACACCGTAAACCAACACCGTAAACCAACACCGTAACCCAACGTAACCCAACAACTGTAACCCAACACCGTAACACCAACACGTAACCAACCGTAAAAAACCCACACCGTAAACCAACACCGTAAGCACCGTAACACCGTTAACCCACACTGTAACCCAACACTGTAAACACTGTAACCCAACCTGTACCCAACACTGTAACCCAACACTGTAACCAACACCGTACCAACACCGTAAACCATACACCGTAAACCAACACCGGAACATTGCTGTAACCCAACACTGTAACTCACACTGTAAACACAACACTGTATCAAACTCAACACCGTAACCGCAAAGCCAATGATGAAACCAAACACTGTAACGCCAACAAAACAATATTCTACAAAATTTTGCAAAAGCATTTCAAATTAACACAATGTGATGTTCTTGACAAACTGCGCACACACATGCGCACACACATGCGCACACACATGCGCACACACATGCGCACACATGCACTGCGCACACACATGCGCACACACAACTGCTCACATGACAACCTCTCTGCGGAACATTCTTGTTTACACACACGTGACTGGAACTGCACAAAAAAACAAGCCTAACAATAAGCATTTGCATAAAAAATCTGACTCAGCAGGAAAAAACACACACACACACACACAATAACACTTAGATTTAAACCCAGCAAGGTCATCAG
>VCAZ01000407.1:78236-87391 GCA_005784505.1 Bagarius yarrelli
TTCTTCTGTCTACTACCCACCTTCCATCCCCCCACCTTCTGTCCACTATCCAGGTGGAGGGTGGGTAATGGATACGAAGGTGGGGGTGGATAGTGGACAGAAGGTGGGTGATGTGGAGAGAAGGTGGGTGACAGAAGGTGGGGGTGGATAAGTGGACAGAGGTGGGGTGGATAGTGGACGAAGTGGTGAGGGGTGATAGTGGACAGGGGGTGGGGGTGGATAGTGGACAGAAGGTGAGGGTGGATAGTGGACAGAAGGTGAGGGTGGATAGTGGACAGAAGGTGGGGGTGGATAGTGGACAGAAGGTGGGGGTGGATAGTGGACAGAAGGTGGGGGTGGACAAAGGTAGGTGATTGGGGGTGGATAGTGGAACAGAAGGTGGGTGGATAGTGGACAGAAGGTGGATAGTGGACAGAAGGTGACAGGGAAGGTGGGGTGGATAGTGGACAAGGTGGGGTGGTAGGTGGGGGTGGATAGTGGACAGAAGGTGAGGGTGGATAGTGGACAGAAGGTGGGGGTGGATAGTGGACAGAAGGTGGACAGAGGGTGGATAGTGGACAGAGGGTGGGGGTGGATAGTAGGGACAGAAGGTGGGGGTGGATAGTGGACAGAAGGTGGGGGTGGATAGTGGACAGAAGGTGAGGATAGTGACAGAAGGATAGTGGATATGGACAGAAGGTGGGGGTGGATAGTGGACAGAAGGTGAGGGTGGATAGTGGACGAAGGTGGGGTGGATAGTGGACAGAATTTGGGTGGGGTGGAGAGGCAGAGGTGGGGGTGGATAGTGGACAGAAGGTGAGGGTGGATAGTGGACAGAAGGGTGGGGGTGGATAGTGGACAGAAGGTGGGGTGATAGTGGACAGAAGGTGGGGGTGGATAGTGGACCAGAAGGGTGGGGTGGATAGTGGACAGAAGGTGGGGGTGGATAGTGGACAGAAGGGGTGAGTGGGAGGGTGGATAGTGGACAGAAGGTGGGGGTGGATAGTGGGACAGAAGGTGGGGGTGGATAGTGGACAGAAGGTGGGGGTGGATAGTGGACAGAAGGTGGGGGTGGATAGTGGACAGAAGGTGGGGGTGGATAGTGGACAGAAGGTAGGGTGGATAGGTGGACAGAAGGGGGGGTGGATAGTGGACAGAAGGTGGGGTGGATAGTGGACAAAGGTGGGGTGGATAGTGGGACAGAAGGTGGGGGTGGATAGTGGATGCAGAAGGTGGGGGTGGATAGGTGACAGAAGGTGGGGTGAGGGGTGGATAGTGGACAGAAGGTGGGGGTGGATAGTGGACAGAAGGCTCTCTAATGATCTCAACCTCAGAGCCTCATTTTTTGCACTGATACTTACTGTAAACAGCCACTTATGCACTGCTGCTTGGATGCTAACTGCATTTTATTGGCTACACATACCTTACACGACACATAGAGTCCTCCTTTCATCATCTAATCTAATCTAATCTAATCTAAAATATTTTTGATTAACATATGGGTTTAAGAGCACATGATGGTCATAAACGGAGGGGCGCACTTCCAACAAAAAACAACTTGTGTAAATAATAACGATTAAATAAAAAAGTTCATTAAAGCAACAAAGCATAAAGTTTCTTTATAACAGCAAATACATCAATATTACAATAAAACTATATACAACTGAATAATTTCATTACTACAATACACTTTACCCTAAATTAAACATAATTACTATAAAAAAAAAAAAAAAAAAATAAACTAACACTTAAAAACTACTCACTTACTAATACATACAAATAATAATAATTACTAAATAATAATAATAATTAATAATAATAATAATTAATAATAATAATAATAATAATAATAATAATGATGTTTGTAAGATGTTTGAATTTGTTTGATTTTGTCTCCCTCTAGCGGAGGGTGCAAGAAACACCAGTGTTTATAGCATTTTTCACTACACCGCGCATTTCTCTTTCTCTCTCTCTCTCTCTCACACACACACACACACTCTCTCTCTCTCTCTCATCTCTCTCACACTCTCTCTCTCTCTCTCTCTCACACACCACACACAACACATACACACAAACAAAGCACTGATCTGTGCATTAATGCGGCTCCTCCATCCTGCCATAACAAAACACCATAAAGACCATTGATCGTGACTGGAAAAAGTCTAAAGCACTTACAGGAATCCAATCGCTCTCTCCATTTCTCCTCCGTTTCTCTCTCTCTCTCTCCATTTCTCTCTCCGTCTCTTCTCTCTTCTCTCTCTCTCTCTCTCTCTCTCTCTCTCTCTCTCTCCATTTCTCTCTCTCTCTCTCTCTCCTTTCTCTCTCGACTCTCTCTCTCTCTCTCTCTCTCTCTCGCTCTCTCTCATTCTCTCTCTCCGTTTCTCTCTCTCTCTCTCTCTCTCTTCTCTCTCACTCCTCATCTCTCTCCTCTCTTCTTCTCATCTCCTCTCTCTCCTCTCTCTCCTCTCGCTCTTCTCTATCTCTCTCTCTCTCTCTCTCTCTCATTTCTCATCTCTCTCGTTTTCTCTCTTTTCTCTCTCGAGTTTCTCTCTGTCTCTTTCTATCTCTCTCTCCATTTCTCTCTCTCCTCTCCGTTTCTCTCTCGCCTCCCTCTCTCTCATTTCTCTCTCTCTCTCTCTCATCTCTCCGTTCTCTCTCTCTCGTTTTCTCTCTCTCTCTCTCCATTTCTCGTTTCTCTCTCCGTCTTCTCCTCTCTCTCTTCTCTCTCTCTCTCTCTCACCGTTCTCTCTCTCTCTCTCCATTTCTCTCTCCGTTTCTCTCTCTATCTCTCTCCATTCTCTCTCTCTCTCTCTCCATTTCTCTCTCCGTTTCTCTCTCTCTCTCTTTCTCTCAGTTCTTCTCTCTCTCTTTCTCATTTCTCTCTATCTCTCTTTTCGCTCTCTCTTCTTCTCTCTCTCTCTCTCTCTCTCTCTCGTTTCTCTCTCTTCTCTCTCGTTCTCACAGCTTCTCTCCGTTTCTCTCTCTCTCTCCATTTCTCTCTCCGTTTCTCTCTCTCTCTCTCCATTTCTCTCTCTCTCTCTCTCTCTCTCTCTCTCTCTCTCTCTCTGGCTCAATTATCTCTCTTTTTCCCTCACTCTCTCTCTCTCTCTCTCTGGTTCTCTCTCTCTCTCTCCCTGTTTTTCTTGCTGTCTCTCTCTCCCTGTCTCTCTCTTTCTTTCTGTCTCTCTCTCTGTGACATAAGACTGAGACATGAATGAGACACACCTGAGATATGAGATGTTGCTGGTGGTCTCGAGCAGTGAGATGAACCCTGCATCAGATGTGATGATTTATTAAACTGAAACTTTAGAAACACTAAAACGCAGTTTTTCTGATTAAAACAAACAAAAAACTTCATCAACTGAACACAACAGACGGCGTTATTTAATCGACATCAGAAATCATCCAATAAAATCAGTCACAGGGACAAGAGGACATCAGGCCACACCCCCTGGACATAACTCCGCCCACTTTTACAATTACATCACACACTGATCTTTTCTCTTTAATCTATAATCACATCCTAATCAATGATTGTTCATCTTAAACCTCACAGGAGAAAAAGACAAAAGGAAGGACAGGATGAACATTAACACCAGGAGACACCTCAACGTCTCAGTCTAAAACCGCAACGTCTCAGTCTATAACCGCAACGTCTCAGTCTAAAACCTCAATGTCTCAGTCTAAAACTTCAACGTCTCAGTCTAAAATCTCAACGTCTCAGTCTAAAACCTCAATGTCTCAATATAAAACCTTAACGTCTCAGTCTAAAACTTCAACGTCTCAGTCCAAAACCTCAATGTCTCAGTCTAAAACCTCAACGTCTCAAACTCAGACTGGCAAAGAATCGGACAGAACAACAGCACAGAACCCACATCCCACCTGAGAATAGAGCGACAGACAGACGAGTACAAACCTAAAAGAAGCAGATTTCCACTGACGACACGGGAATCTTCTCCTGCAGGATGGAGACACGACGCTGCTGGAAGTTTCCACAGGAAGTGAAGCGTGTTTCCTACAGAGAGTGAGACAGAAAAAATAACACTGAACTACCATAAAGGTCAAAAAGTTTCAAGACTCGCCATCTGCAATTATACATTATTAATAACACACTGTTCTCCTAATGTCCTAATGTCCTCCTAATGTCCTAATGTTCTCCTAATGTCCTCCTAATGTCCTAATGTTCTCCTAATGTCCTCCTAATGTATGTCCTAATGTTCTCCTAATGTTCTCCTAATGTCCTCCTAATGTTCTCCTAATGTCCTCCTAATGTTCTCCTAATGTCCTCCTAATGTCCTCCTAATGTCCTAATGTCCTCCTAATGTTTTGTCTATCATTGGGTTGCCACATTACAGTAAATGCGATATTTATGTAATAAAATAATAATAATAATAATAATAATGTTTTATTTCTTTGGTGTCTTTTTAATAATTAAACCTTAAATACAGAAACAGAAAATTAATAAAAGGAAATAAAAATGAAAAGTTAAAGTTTCCAAACCTGATGATCCTCATGGAGGCGCCGCACTCAGATCTACAACACAGACAAGATCAAAGCATTTAGCACTGGAGAAGGACATGAGGTTTAATCCCTCAACACTATTAACCATTCACACAGAAAAAGGACATGAGGTTTAAACCCTCAACACTATTAACATCTACACAGGAGAAGGACATGAGGTTTAATCCCTCAACACTATTAACATCTACACAGGAGAAGGACATGAGGTTTAATCTCTCAACACTATTAACATCTACACAGAAAAAGGACATGAGGTTTAATCCCTCAACACTATTAACATCTACACAGAAAAAGGACATGAGGTTTAATCTCTCAACACTATTAACATCTACACAGGAGAAGGACATGAGGTTTAATCCCTCAACACTATTAACATCTACACAGGAGAAGGACATGAGGTTTAATCCCTCAACACTATTAACATCTACACGGGAGAAGGACATGAGGTTTAAACCCTCAACACTATTAACATCTACACAGGTGAAGGACATGAGGTTTAACCCTCAACACTATTAACATTCACACAGAAGAAGGACATGAGGTTTAATCTCTCAACATTATGAACATCCACACAGGTGAAGGACATGAGGTTTAATCCCTCAACACTATTAACATCTACACAGGAGAAGGACATGAGGTTTAATCCCTTAACACTATTAACATCTACACAGGCGAAGGACATGAGGTTTAATCCCTCAACACTATTAACATTTACACAGGATTTTACTGGATTATAAATAGAATAAATCAGAGATTCTGAAAGTTATTTAGATTTATAAATGCATCACACACACACACACACACACACACACACACACACACACACACACACACACACACACACACACACACACACACAGCCTCCTGTAATATAAGCTGTGTGTTCTCGCTGCGCTCTGCTGACTCGGGGATATTGATGTTCCTGCAGAAGCTCAGAGATGTTAAATGTTCCTCTGTGTTCCGTTCAGCTGCAGTGACTGTTACACTAAACATCATCGGCCAATCAGGCGTCAGTGTGTTAATCAATCACCAATCAGATTTACAATCAATAATAATCTCAGTGTTATTAAACTACAGGAGGAATGTCACAATGTCTCATCAAAACTAGACCCGCCCCTCTGTCAACCAATCAGCAATCACCAACAGTGATCAGAGGAAATGTGTGTGTGTGTATGCAGTCCTTCAGGCTGTACTGTACTGAGAAACAGAGAGAGGAGCGTGGAGTGTGTGTAATGATGGAGTGTGTGTAATAATTGAGTGGTGGAGTGCGTGTGTGTGGTGATGGAATGTTTGTAGTAATGGAGTGTGCGTAGTGAAGGAGTGATGGAGTGTGTGTCTAGTGATGGAGTGTGTGTAGTGTAGGAGTGATGGAGTGTGTCCAGTGATGGAGTGTGTGTAGTGATGGAGTGATGGAGTGTGTGTAGTGATGGAGTGGTGGAGTGTGTGTAGTGATGGAGTGATGGAGTGATGGAGTGTGTGCAGTGATGGAGTGTGTCTAGTGATGGAGTATGTGTATTGATAGAATGGTGGAGTGTGTGTAGTGATGGAGTGTGTGTGTAGTGATGGAGTGTGTGTGTAGTGATGGAGTGATGGAGTGTGTGTATTGATAGAGTGGTGGAGTGGACATGAGGTTAAATCTCTGAATACTATCAACATCCAGAAGATGATGGGTTTGATTCCCAGCACCACCGACTGTTGGGCCCCTGTGTGAGGCCCCTCAACCCTCATCAGAAAAAACACGATAAAAATGATCTGTTTTAATCTTCAGTTTGGAATCTAAAGACACGAAACGGCAGGAAAAAAATCCGATAAAAATCATCAGATTAATTTTCCAACTGGACATCAGTTCAATTCCCTCAGATTGGATTCGGGTGTGAAAATAATTTTAAACACAGAATAGATGAAGTGTATTAATGGGACACTGTGTGTGTGTGTGTGTGTGTGTGTAGTCTCACCTCTCCTGGATGGCGGTTAAAGCACACACACCGCTGATGTTATTGTGATGCTGCTGATGCTGCAGGGTGCACGTGCGCAGGTGTCTCTCGTACTCCTCGTGCACGCGCGCGTTGCGACTGCGCAGTTCAGCGACCTGCAGCTCGAGCTCGGCAATCCGCGACTTCTGTCGTTCCAGGAGCTCGTGCTGCGCCTCGATGATCCGGTTCAGCTCGTTCAGACACTCCGCCGCCTTGCTGGGCTTCTCAACCGAACCTGAACCCGAACCCAAACCCTCCATCACTCTGCTGAACTTTAAACCCGACCAACATCCGTGTGTGCTGTCATTAACGCAGTCAGGTTCCGCAGCCGCGCGCCACCCGAGTCCGACAGTGCCATACCGCGCGCGCCGGAAACTTTCCTCCTCCTCACAATACCGCAAGTCCAAACACTGAATCACCAGTGTACCGAATCACACGAACCGACTCATTTCGACTCACAACAATGAAAATGACGCGCTTGTCTGAACTGTTGCTGACGTCATCACTGCGCACACACGGAGTATCACACAACAATAAGCAAATAAAAATAAACCAAAACAGAATAACAAAAATAACAATAAAAACAATAACAATAATAATAATAACCAAAATAACAATAATAAAAATAACAATAATAATAAAAAGTAATAACAATAATGACAATAAGACATTTTTAAAGTATCTTGTGCATGAAACAAATATGTTTATTAATTTAATATTGCTATAAAATTTTAGCATGTAATAAACAGTTATGAATATTATAGATGTTATAACTGGCTGTGACTAATGAATGAATTAGTGCATGAATCATTTAAACTTAATCATCTAAACGTAAATAATGGAATAAAGTGTGTTGATGCAGTGACATTAGTGCCTGTTTGCTCAGATTATTTGATGAAACATGAGAATTAATAATTAACCAATCAGAAGTGTTTGCGAATGTTTAACGGAAAAGTTGGAAATAAAATAATTTCTATTCTCCATTCAGTGATTTTCGTGTGTTGTGGTGTGTGTAAACGTGTGTCAGATTTAGCTGCTGTTCTGCTCCAGCGCAGACAGAAGAATGGAATATTCAGATTTTAGATTTATTTATATGAAAATTAATTTATATGAAAATGAATCACAAGCAGATGAATGAAAACTCAGACGGGTTTTTATGAAAAAAGTTATTTAATCCACAAAAAGCAAACAATCGATCAGTTGAGGAAAGTGATAAATAATCAGTTTGTCTTGTCTGACATTCAGTCCACTGAGTGATGATGATGATGAAGATGATGATGAGGGGTGACTAAAACTCCTCAAAACTTAAAACTCACATTAAAGATTCACAAAAAGGAAATTAAAATATTTTCGTCTACACTGCTGCAGTCTCACAGGCTGAAGAATCACATGGTACCGAGCACTGACCTCTGAGGTACACAAATAAAAACTAATTCACAATTATATCAAAAGAAAAGTCACACAGACGGAATCCGGAGAAGTCTGAGTCTCAGTCCGAGCAGCAAAACTTACACAAACAACAAAGTCTCGGTTTTAATCGTTTTCATTTTATATAAGGAGGTGTTATATAGGTGATTATATATATATATATATAAAAAAATCTAAAGAGTGTTTGTGCACCTTAAGAACAAAAAAAAGGTCGCCATTTTAAAAGACATTTTACTTTTTTTTTTTATTTAAATGAAGCAGAATTTAATTACGGGAACGTCAGTGACCGTGAGAAGTGATCAGGGGCCCAAACGTCAGTGACCGTGAGAAGTGATCAGGGGCCCAAACGTCAGTGACCGTGAGAAGTGATCAGGGGCCCAAACGTCACTGACCGTGAGAAGTGATCAGGGGCCCAACGTCACTGTCACTGACCGTGAGAAGTGATCAGGGGGGCCCAAACGTCACTGACACTGACCGTGAGAAGTGATCAGGGGGCCCAAAACACTTTTAAAACGAAATGCCGGAGTTTCATGAAGATTTGTCTTCTTTAGTAAAAGAAGTGTTTTGTGTAACTTTTCACTGGGACAGAAATCTAAAGTGTGCTGAGGAAACGAGTCGCTCAGCGCAGCAGCTGCCCAGCTCACATCACATCATCACATCACATCACATCACACACTTTAACTTTATTATTTCTGCTATTGAGTAAAAACAGATGCTGCAGGTGGACTCAGACTTTCGTACCCGGATGAAAGCAGTGGTTTGAGAAAAGTCAGTTACTTCACATGAGTACAGGACGGAGCTGCCAGTGGATCCAACCAGATGCTCAAACAGCATCACAAACAAACAACAACCACAACAGTAGAAATGTTTTCACTTCAGCTAAAAATAAAAACCGGCTGAGATTTTTCCAGATAAACAGCCGAACACACACACCAGTAATGTAGAGAAAAAAAACTCAGTGCCAAATATATCACAATACTGCAAGAGTAAATAATAATAATAATAATAATAATAATAATAATAATAAATGATGCTGCTGCGCTACATCACGTGATTAACGTGTTTTAGGCTGTTTGAGATCCTGAGTTATCACATGTTCACAGACTCATCAGATCGACTGGAGTAAAAATGCCCAGAGTTATAAAAGATGCCCAAACAAAAACACACCAGAGTGGTCTTAATAACCAACCAATAAAAACAAACACCAATCAAGGTACATATCCAAAGTCTCAACACACACACACACACACACAC
>VCAZ01000403.1:0-25000 GCA_005784505.1 Bagarius yarrelli
TGTGTGTGTGTGTGTGTGTGTGTGTGTGTGTGTGTTTAGACTGGTGAAGGAGTGCCAGGTGTGAGGAGAGGTGTGTGTGCTCATCACCTACAAACCATGGCCAGTTTTTTACGAGTAAGTTTCCCGTGAAGAAGATAAGGTTCTCATGATGTTTGCATGTGTGTATGTGTGTGTGTGTATGTGTGTCCGTGTGTATGTGTGTGTGTGTGTGTGTGTGTACGTGTGGAGGAGGATTGTTATTTATTTGTTGTAAATCAGTTGGAAACATTTTATCAGTTTGCAGAATTTTATAATTAATTATTTTGTAAGGATAAACAAACTTATGATAAAATTCACTTTGATCTCTAGGAGGTGAAAGTTTCCCTTTGCAAAGAGATGTAAACTCTTTAATGTTTAATGATTGAAGCCTGATTCACATTTTAAAAGTATAAAAATACTCTGAAATGGAGTGAAGTTTGTAAGTAATGTGTGTTATTTTATTTTTTCTCTTTTTATTTAGTGGCAATGAAACGTGTGTGTTTCTGCATTTCAGCACAGAGACTCATGGTTTAAAGCTGATGTTAAATACTGTGTGTGTGTGTGTGTGTGTGTGTGTGTGAAAATGTTTGTATTGACTGAATTAATTCTTTGGTGTCAGTAGCTGATAGCAGCTGATCAGGAACAACACGTCTGGCCGGAGCAAGTGGTTTTACCCAGGTAGTGTTGTTACACCCAGCTGCTGCTGTCACTGGAAAGCATGTAGTACTGTTAAATGTTGGAGAGCGATTCGTTTCTTTTGTATTGACTGAACAAGCGCAAAATTCTGAATTCTGTATTGGAAACAATAGTCTCCGGTGTCAAGGCGTTTGTTCATCATGTGACGGCCTCAGCGTAACCTGTGAAGAATAAGCCAGAAACAGAATTAAATCATCTCCTATGTCTACTGTTTATCAGCTGACATTTTTATAACATTTACATTTACAGGATTTTAGCAGCCGTCCTTATTCAAAGCGACTTACATTTATCTTTTTTATACAACTGAGTGATTGGGGGTTAGGGGCCTTACTCAGGGGCCCAACAGTGGTAACTTGGTGGTGCTGAAAATCAAACCCTGATCTTTGAGTTAACAGGCAAACACCTTAACCACTGCGCTACCACCAACCGATAACTATGCACTCTAGTGGAAAGAAAAATGATTAGTTTATCTCTCGAGTCCTCTGGCTTTGATTCTTAACGAGACTTAAAGGTGTGAGTCTGTAAAATGATTCAAAACCACTACAATACTATGTGAGTTCAGGTTCCAGTGAAGAGCTCCGCATCAGGAGGTGAAGTGAACGTGATTGGCTGTGCTTCACAGTCTGCTGGTTTCTACAATGATGTCAGGATTTGAATCAGTTTAAAGTTTCTGCTTTATTTCTTCACTGAGCAGTGCAGAATTTTTTTTCTACTTTATTCGGAGAGAATTCCTCAGCAGATCCATCAGGGTGATGGTGAGGTAATGAACAGAGGACATCAGACACCACAGAACGTGTTTCAACCAGAAAACACAAGAAAAACTGGATAAACGGCTTTACAGGGCCAGCATACCTGTGTAACTGAAGTGAGCGTGGCTATGGGTGGTGTTTTTACTGTGTGCCGTGTCAAAAAAAAAAAGTGTGTTTTTGTGATTTTAGGGAGCTCATGTAACGATTAATGCACATGCAGAAGATGACATTGAGCCCGAACTCATCATGACTAAAGTCTCTCGGGCGAGTGGAGTAAATTATGGCTCACACACTGATTCAAACACTACAGCTTCACATCCTGTGGTGAGACACTGAGACTCTATCTGACATACACAACACACTAATACACACTGTCTAAAGCTAATAAACCCATCAGTTCGTCTGGGGTATGTGTGTGTGTGACTGCAGGGTTCAGTGTATTTACTGGAAATTAAAGGAACTGACCGGGAAAACTTCTGGGCTCAGCTGGAGGTAGAAGAATGATGAAACTAATCTAACAGAGATTTGATCATTAACCATTCATTAATTATAACTCATAGATTGTTCTGATCCCACCAAACTCAAATCGGGTACCCCAACAAACCCTGATGTGTCTGATCCAGAAAAGGTTTCTGTAGTCTGACACTTTTTAACATCAGGCTTCAGGCTTCATTTTACTCTACACTTCAGTATACACTTTATTTAGTCTGCCCACAAAACTGTGCATATTATACATCCTTTTTGCTTATTCTGAGCAAATATTTTATTTTGTAATTTTCTCTGAATGTTCTCATTAGAAAGAGGAAGAAACGCTTCATCAGCAAGAGCGACAAAAACCAGAGAAGGAACAACAGAAATTAAAGATAGAGAAAAAAGAACATGAGGAGAGAGAGACAGCTAAAAGAGAGCAATGGCAAAGAGAGCGAGACAAACAGATCAACCAGCAGAGGTGATAAACCAGATCACACCTGTCAGATCACAACAAATGCATCACAGCTATCAGATCACACCACATCAAGATATCACACAACAGATCACATCTATCAGATCATGCTTATCAAATCATAGCAATCAGATCACACCAATCAGGCCACAGCTGTCAGAACACACCAGCAGATCACACCAATTGGTTTAAACAAACAGGTCACACCCATTAGATTATGCCTATAAAATCACAGCGATCAGATCAAACAATTGGACAATTAACGTAATTAATTAAAAAGGAGTGAAAAAAGTGTAAAATGAGAGTGAGATGAGAGAGTGAAATGAGAGAGTGAGTTAAGAAAGTGACATGAGAGTGAAATGAAATGTGTTTAAAGTTTGTTTGGTCTGTAGTGAAGGTTTTGTTCATCTCGTCTCTCACAGGCTGTTTGAGAAGAAACAGGAACGACAGCATCAACATCAGCCTCCAAAGGACGGAAGAACCAAATCTCAGAAAATCAATGCCAGGTGCTCAGCTTGTTCATGTTTACTGATTGAGTGCTGCAAGATCTGAACCTTTCAAATTAATTCCTTTCAGGTGAAGCGAGAACTCAACTGCCAGAGTGGAAAGGATTGAGAAGCTCCAGATCTGATCAGGAATCTAATGTGAGTAAACACACGCAGAGTTCTGTGTGTGATGTGAAGTAAAGTTAAACACACATTAAACACTGTGTGTGTGTGTGTGTGTGTGTGTGTGTGTGTGTCTTTAGGGTTTAAAGTACAGTAAAAGCAGTGCTTTAGAGGAAATTACTGGAAGCGACAGGGAAAAGTTCTGGGTCTCAGTTGGAGGTAAGAATCAGTTGTGTATTTTAGTTCCGGCTTTTCACCACCCTGATGAATTTCACTAATGACTCCAAGGTGTGTATCACCTACATCTCATATGAGCGGTATGACAGCAGGTGTGTGTAGGTGGAGTGGAGCAGCAGGAATACTTCCGCAGACTTTGAATACAAACATAATTTAACAGGGTTTTGTCATTCCGGGTTATTTACGGGCACAGAGGACACCAGATAAGCACTGGTTTCACTTGAAAAGATCTCAGGAGGTTATGATTGTGTTTTAACTCATCTTTTTTCTACAATTTTATTAGAAAGAGGAACAAACTCGCCGTCAGCAGGAGCGACAGAAAGCAGAAGAGAAAAGACAGAGATTGGAGAAAGAGAGAAAAGAACAGGAGGAGAGAGAAACAGCTGCAAGAGAGCAACGGCAGAGAGAGAGAGACAAACAGATCAACCAACACAGGTGACCAACCAGGTCACACGAATCACATCATACCTATCAGATCACATCAGTCAGATAACATTAATCAGATTACACCCATCAGATCACCCTAATCACATCACACCAATCGATCATACCAATCAGATAAGTTTCAATCAGATCACACCAATCGATCATACCAATCAGATAAGTTCAATCAGATCACACTAATCAGATCACATCCATAGAATCACAACCATCAGTTTAAACCAGTAGGACCACACCAATCAAATCACATCTATAAGGTCACATCATACCATACTTGTCTCTCACAGACTGTTTGAGAAGAAACAGGAACAACAGCTTCGACATCAGCAGCAACAGAAACCGGTAAAGAACCAAATCTTAGAAAATCAACCAGGTGCTCAGCGTGTTCATGTTAATGATAGAGTGCTGAAGATCCAAACATCTGAAATGGATTCTTTCAGGTGGAGCCAGAACTTCAGTGGAAAGGATTAAGAAGCTCCAGATCTGATCAGGAAACTAATGTGAGTAAACACACGCAGAGTTCAGTGTGTGATGGAAAAGTAAAATAAAACACACAATTAAACGTGGTGTGTGTGTGTGTGTGTGCGGTGTTCAAAGTATGGTTAAAAGCAGTGCTTTGAGGAAATTACTGGAAGTGACAGGGGAAACATTCTGGGCTCAGTTAGAGGTAAGTGAAAAGTCATGCATTCTTGTGCTGGCTTAAAACACACATTTTACATTACCACATTTACTGAATGCTTTTATCAAGAGTGACGTACAAAAGTGTAACAACCCACATAAACAATTGAAAACCAGCATAGATTAAGTTGTTTATGTCAAATGCTAGGTGTTTAAGAAAAAGGTGGGTCTTTTCTGAAATTGATGGGAAGTTATTTCCATCATCTGTGGCAGACCTAGGTTGCGTCTTAGTGGATGGATTAGCTGTGCTTGTGAATCTGAAAAAGCATTGGTGTGGTGCGAGGAGTAATCAGTGCTTGAAAATAACTGGGCGCTGCTCAATTTTTTCATTTGTAGGTGGGCATCAGTGTTCTAAATTGGATGTATGTAGCTACTGGAAGCCAGTGGAGAAAGGACAGCAGTGGGGTGGTGTGAAAAAAATTGGGGAGGTTTAAAACAACTGGCCCAGCTGCATTTTGAATCATTTGCAGAGGACAAACTGCACTTAGAGATAGACCTGCCCGAAACAAGATACAGCAGTCTAGTTTACAAATAACAAGTGACTAACCAAGCAACTGAGTGAACAAACATGGTCAAATCTTTCAGATGTTATTGAAGATAAACCGGCAGGATCATGAAAAAGGACACTTGATTGTTCATAATTACCCCAAAGTTGAAAAGGGTCGAAAAGGAGATAAGCAAATTGTGTCATCTGCATAACAATGGTAGGAAAACCCATGTGAGAGTATAACTTGATTACACCCCTGATGAATTTCACCAATGACTCAGAGGTGTGTATCAGCTCTAAACTCTGGCTGTGATTTGGTTTTTTGATTAATCTTTGACTTAAGTCTCAGCTCAAAGTGAGGTTTTTTTTTGAGAAAGTTGAGTAAGCACTTTGGAGACTTGGGTTTAAACCCAACCACCTTCCAACATAAAAACTCCCCCATGATGGTCACAGCAGGGAAATCTCCTGTAAACCATGCACTCTCAGCTCTGAGTAGTTTTAAGTCCAGAATGGACACTTATGAACATACCCCAGCCAATTAGCAGGAAACCATAAATCATCTTATTTCATGTAGATTAAATTTCTTGGGGAAGAATAAAACTGTCTTGACAAAGAATGATCTTTTTCAAACCAGAGTTAGGCCTGAAAAGTTTATTCTTGGCTAAAAATGATGGAGCCTGATGCTTTTGTCAAGAGTTTTTCCCCGATAGCCATGTATCATCATGCCACTCAACGGCATTGGGGCTCACATTTGCTGGGGAATAAAGGCAGTTGTTAAATAAGCCCAAAATCAGGAACCCGATTAGCAGGACCAACACCTTTTTGTTTCTTGAGCAGTTGTAACCCTAACCCTTACAATGGAATCATTTATTCCACCTCACTGCTCACCCTGAGTGAACCTTAGAAACCTGAAATGTTTTGACAGATTTGCTAAGACCTGTTGAATTATTCTTTTGTTTAAATGTGTTTCAGGTTTTTTGGCTCCCCAAAACATTGTGTCTGATTGAGGTCCCTAGTTCTCCTGTTGAATTTAGAAGACATTTTAGACTGATTGTGGCCACTGACAGCCTCATCCCTGGGTTACACCCCCAGTCTAACAGGCAAACAGAGAGGATGAATCAAGTCCATTGAGGAGGATCTTAGCCATAGATAAGCGTGGAGTTCTCAGCTGCTCTGGGCAATGTATGCACACAAGACTCTTTAGTAGACGCTAATAATTTGGGTTCTGGGTAACACTGTTGCCTGAGAAGTAGGAGAGCATTGAGGTTCCCCTGTCGATTCAACACTTTCTTAGACAGTGCAGAGGACCAGGAGAACAATCCACTAAAGTCTGCATCGGACCACGAGAAAGGTTTTGGTTGGGTTTGATTGCTCCAAGTACATCATCACAGTTTAGTGAGAAAAGGTCAGTAAAGGAGTTCACAGTATTATTTTAGGTGTAAAAAGGTGAAGTTAAATAACAATAAAATTTCAAAAATAGGATGCACCTATTATTTAGGTAATTAAGAATATAAATGTAATTATAAAAAGGAAAAATTAAGGTGAAGCACTGAGGCATATACACATCTACTTAGGTACATGCAGTGGGGAAAAAGGGACAGAGACCTAGAGAAAAATTCGGATTTTGGGGATGCCTTGTTGAGTCTATCCCAAATTAATTGTTATTTAAATACAAATTTAAACAAATACTTTTTTTGCTTTTCTTATTCATGGCTCGCAGTAGTACTTTTATTATCATTAATTGACTAATTATAAGAAGAAGTGAATGTGCATCATCTTTCATTGTGCAATTTCATTGTGCAATATGCAAAAATCAGCCCAGCATTTCTCTCCAGCCAGAGGGTTGGACCATCAAAGACTCACTTTTGTTGGTAAAGTCCCACATGCATGCACTCGGATACGATGGTCTGGAGACTCCAGAACAGGAAGCTTCTAATCTGAACACAACTCACCCACTTTTAATTTAAAAGATACTATTTAGGGGTAAATCTAAAGCTCATGAAGCCTTTATTAATCCTACATCTGTAAAAATCTTCAGAATATTTGGAATGTCACATACCAGCTGGACTTTCCTCTGCATATCCCCATTAATTCATGCATTAACCCAATCGTGCCAAACCTCTATTTCACAGGTCATTCAGCCTCTACTCAATCAGCTCTATTCAGCAGTAAAGGCCGTCTGACTAACATCATCAAAACCACCCTATGCTCTTGACAGGAGAGTTGAGGTGTTCTATGCAGTTGTTATTTTTTTTTTCTCTTTCTCTTTGATGGAATAACCAGATCAGATGTAACACAGCCATGATGAGATGCAATTTTCCCAGATGTTTTCACACAGACATTTAGATCACACAATGTATCCACAAAGTCTCACACTCCTAATACACACTCCTAATGTATTCTCATATTCAAGTCACCTTTATTTATTTAGCACTTTTAACAATCGAGATTGTTCCAAAGCAGTTTAATAATCACATCAAAAAGACATTAAACACTCATTAAACACTCATTAATTTATCACTGATTTATTTCATACTTAACTTTCGAGTCCCCACTCAGCAACCCCGGGCGAACGCAAGCACCCAAAATCATCGGTCCAGAATGAAACAAAAAAAGGGATGAAACCATGCTCATGGGGGGTCAGTTCTCTTCTGACCAGATAAACCAGTATGTTCTTCTATACTGCGGTAAAGATTTCATGGTTTTGTCTGGATGGCCGTTTAGAAGACAAGATATTACTAAGAAGCTGCCTTATTGTCTCCAAGTGATGGGTGGTGACGGTGAGCTCGGAATACCAAAGAACAGACATATGTTTCTGTAGATGCTATTTGACTTATTAATTCCAAACACAGTGTGTGTGTTATTGAGACGTTCCTGTGTTATTTTATAACATATGAAATTCCTGTTTATTTGTCTGACAAAAAACTAAAAGTTGAGCAGTATCTGTGATGTCACTACTTTCATCAAGTGCAGTGGGAGAAAAAGACTGAAGCCCGTTTGTTTTTTACGTTAGTTGGTAGTGCAGCTCATCAGCATTCAGTTCTACGCGCCTGGTATAATTGTTCTCCGCAATAAGCTAATTTTCATGCACTAAATATTGGAATTGGAACATCCACCATGCACCATGCAGTCTTTCACAAATTCCCCATCTGAAAAAGGTTTTCGGTGCTTTGCATTTTTATGTGCCACTACATAACTAGCTTTTGTTACAGATTCTTGAATGAAGCACTGCTTAATAAATGTATTTTGCTTGATTTTGTTACGTTTGTGGCAAGTTTTGAAGCCTTGTTTGCTTTTTTTTTTAGGTGACTGACAGCATAATTTGAATGTTTGCTTAAAATTTGATGATTTAAGTTTGTAGTATTTAAAAACTGCAATAATTTCTTGGCATATTAGACAAACTGCCCTCTGTCTGGTACTGTTGAGAAAGTATTTTGTTGTCTATTTTTTTTGTTGAACACACAAAGGTTCTGAATCCACTTTTTTTTTGCCAAACTTAAACATCCGAATTTATTCTAATTAAACATTAGGCACTTAATGAACTGTGTGACATCAGTGGTGTTGGTTTGTCACTGAAATGTAGTATTTTTTACTAAACTAAACTTAAACTTCCCCACAGGACGCATGTAAATGTTGAGCAGGACATAGTTTCCTCCTCTGGTCTAAAGTTAATGTGTGGATAGATAAATGAAAAATTAAGTTTTTAATTTCTTTTTCTGCATCTTCTCATTAGAAAGAGGAGGAAACTTTTCGTCAGCTGGAGCAAAAGAAAGCAAAAGAGGAATGGCAGAGACTGGAGAAAGAGAAAAAACAACAGGAGGAGAGAGAGACAGACGAGCGAAAGCGACAACAGAGAGAGAGAGACAAACAGATTAATCAGCAGAGGTGATCACCCAGATCACACCAACAGATCATCGTCATTCTCAGCACAATTGAAGAAAACAAAATACTAAGTATAAGTGAAAAAAAGAGTGAGATGAGAGCATGAGATGAGAGCATGAGATGAAAGAGTGAGGTGAAAGAGTGAGGTGAAAGAGTGAGGTGAAAGTGAGGTGAGAGAGTGAGATGAGAGCATAGGATAAAAGCATGAGATAAGAGCGTGAGGTGAGAGAGTGAGGTGAGATAAGTAAGATGAGAGAATAAGATGAGAAAGTTGAGATGAGAGAGTAAAATGAGATGTGACATGAGAGTGAAATAAAATGCGGTTGTTTTTGTGTTTAAAGTTTGTTTGGTCTGTAGTGAAGGTTTTGTTCATCTCGTCTCTCACAGGCTGTTTGAGAAGAAACAGGAACGACAGCATCAACATCAGCAGCAACAGGAACCGGTAAAGAACCAAATCTCAGAAAATCACTCAGGTGCTCAGCGTGTTCATGTTAATGATGGAGTGCTGAAGATCTGAACATTTAAAATGGATTCTTTAGGTGGAGCGAGAACTTCAGACTGCTCAGTGGAAAGGATTGAGAAGCTCCAGATCTGATCAGGAATCTAATGTGAGTAAAACACACGCAGAGTTCGGTGTGTGATGGAAAGTAAAGTTAAACACACATTAAACATGTGTGTGTGTGTGTGTGTGTGTGTGTGTCTTTAGGGTTTAAAGTACAGTAAAAGCAGTGCTTTAGAGGAAATTACTGGAAGCGACAGGGAAAAGTTCTGGGCTCAGTTGGAGGTAAGAAATCAGTTGTGTATTTTAGTTCCGGCTTTTAACACACCCTTGATGAATTTCACTAATGACTCCAAGGTGTGTATCACCTACATCTCATATGAGCGGTATGACAGCAGGTGTGTGTAGGTGGAGATTCTGTTCAGTGATAAAGTTTAGCCTGAGCCTCAACACACATCACAGACTAACAGGATGGTTTCTGTCTGTGCCAATATTTATCACTATTATAGATATTTAAGACGTTGTCCCACCAAACCACCAGGGGGCAACAGGGTCATTTATGGCACAGATTGAGGACACCGTATAAGCACTGGTTTTACCTGAAATGATCACAAGAGGTTATAATTGTGTTTTTTAGAAAGAGGAAGAAACTCGCCGTCAGCAAGAGCGACAGAAAGCAGAGGAGAAACAACAGAAATTCGAGATAGAAAGAAAAGAACAGGAGGAGAGAGAGACAGCCGCAAGAGAGCGACGGCAGAGAGAGAGAGCCAAACTGATCAACCAACAGAGGTGATCAAACACATCTCACCCATCAGATTACACCAATTACATCATCACACCATCCAGATCATTATATCGGGTAAATCACATACTGACTTTTAGAAGATAATTAGTGCCGCCCTAAAGGCCACTCCCTGTTACCATCAAAGATCAAAGGTAAAGTGTGTGTTTTATCATCACACTGACAAAAACAAATGATATAAACATTCAAATAAACGACTGCACTATAGATGAGATCATGCAGTTCTTCACACACTCACTGTGGAATGTTCAGATGTTTTTCTCTGTATTATTGTGTTTTTCTGTCTTGCTTTATGAAATTTTTAGGGTTTCTCATTTTTGTGATTGTTTATTTATTAATATTTATGTAGTTGATCTAAAATGAAGCAAAGCAGATTTGAACTTTCTATTCTGACTCACAGACTGCAGGAGAAGAAGCAGGAAGTTCAAACTACACATCAACAGAACTCAGTAAGAAAATCAATCAGGTGCTCAGCGTGTTCATGTTAATGATGGAGTGCTGAAGATCTGAACATCTGAAATGGATTCTTTCAGGTGGAGCGAGAACTTCAGACTGCTCAGTGGAAAGGATTGAGAAGCTCCAGATCTGATCAGGAATCTAATGTGAGTAAACACATGCAATATTATTAAACATACATCAAGAGTGGTGTGTGTGTGTGTGTGTGTGTGTGTGTGTGTGTGTGTGTGTGTGTGTGGTTAATAAAGTACTGAATTAGTGTGTCTGTGTTTTGAAGCAGAATGCAGTAGTCATAATCTCTCAGCATGTCAGTCAAGCCGAAAGAAACATTTTGTCTAACAGAACTGCTAAAACACAAGCAGGTAAGATCAGCACTTACATCATCACAGTGCTTATAACATCACTAAGGCCAGTGCTTATAACATCACTACAAACAGTGCTTATAACATCACTACAAACCCTTAAAACATCACTATGAACAGCACTTATAACATCACTACAAATCCTTATAACATTACTAAACAAGGCTTGTAGTGATGTTATAAGCGCTGTTCATAGTGATGTTATAAGGGTTTGTAGTGATGTTATAAGCACTGTAATAATAGTAATAATAATAATTATTATTATAATAATACAATTGCTTTTGGTTCAAATGTATTAAACTTTAAAAATAAAAATCTCCTTCTGTGTTTAAACTTTATTTAGATTTTAATGAAGACGAAAAGCTAAAAGAAAACATCTATGACACAGTTCCCTCCGAGCACCAGATCTACAAAGAGGCAAGTCCCAGCCCCTCATCATCATCATCATCACCATCATCAATATTTTTTATTGTAATGTTTGTGTGGGGGGGCACAGTTTAAGGTGTTAGGCTGCTAACATATATAATATTTCTAATAACTCTATAGTCTCAGTCATGTAAAATTACTGCACAGGAACTGCACAGGAACAGGAGCTATTAAATGCTCACCCTGACAGCATGCTCTGTTATTGTGTGTGTGTGTGTGTGTGTGTGTGTGTGTGTGTGTGATCCCTGTAAGGTGGAGAATGGTAGAAGCTCTGCAGGTGAGCGCTCGGCTGGTCTGCAGCAGTGTCTCTACGCTAAAGCGCTATATGATTATCAGGCAGGTAAGAAAGGCAGGTTCCTTCACATCTAGAGTTTAAGCGTGAATCTGGAGGTGAATGTTTCTCTTCTACAGAAAATCAAAAAAATTTAAAATTTAAAAATTTTAAAAAATTTTTAAACCATTTTATTACTGTTATTATAATATTATCTCCTATATATTATCATCTAACAGTTAATCTTCATCCAACATTCCTGTAACATTTACCTGTTGTTTATCTAATATTTAAAAGCGTTCATCCAACGTTAATCTAATGTTCACACAACGTTCCTGTTATTAACCTCTCTAACATGCTAAAATGCAAAACATTATAATAGCCAAACTTTGTGTCTGTCTTTTCTCAGCTGATGACACTGAGATCACCTTTGACCCTGATGACATCATCACAGTTGTTGAAATGGCTGATGAAGGCTGGTGGCATGGTTATGGGCCCGGTGGACATTATGGGATGTTTCCTGCTAATTATGTGGAGCTCATTTAAATAATAATCTGTTTGTCTGATTTAATGTTCAGTTACAAAGACAGAAAAATTCCACACACAGGAAATCAACACATTCATCAGTTTAGGGTTCGACTGTGTTTCTATAAACTTTTATTTCCCACAATAAAGTAATAAAGTACTGTGCTGAAAATATTATTATACAAAACCCACACACACACACACACATTAACAGACTAAAGCAAACTATTAGATATTTGTGGTTGCAGCTTAATTTTTAGTCAAAATTATTTTATAATTAATAAATTACTTAATGATTCGTTAATGATTTTATTAATCCATTAATTCCTCATCTCTTTAATCTTAAAAGAAGAAGAAAATAACACAGGATTCGTGCTACACTAAACAAAGAGAAAATCATCTGCCTAAAAAACACAAAAATACACAAACTTGCAGAAATAAATCTATTTTTAGCCCGGTGTGACGTGTCGAACGAGGGACGTCACTTGTATGCGCCAGCCTACAGCGGTTAACTACGTCATCAGTGTGCGTCTGGTGCAGCAGAAGCAGAAGCAGAAATGGCCGCAAGGTTACTGAGAGCTGCAGTCCGGGTGTCGGCTGTGTGTCGTGTGTCTCAGGCTCCTGTCCTCAGTCGGGGACTGGCGTCCGGAGGTTAGTGGATTAATAACTGGGTTATTTTAATTTTTCTGCTCTTATTTATTCATTAACTTTAATATAAAACGCGCGTGTAAACAGGGCAAGGACATATAATGGCGTCGCGACGATCCGCTGTGATCCGCCTTCGATATTAAACTCCGATAAACTGTGTTTATATTTATATTTTAGCGCCTTTATTTATTTAGTCTGTTCTTTTAAGTGGTGAAATTTATAAGTGTTATTAAAACTTTTATTATTTTACAGAAATTCGCTCTTAACGCTTCCTCACGCGCAGAAAACCGCTTCCGGAATAAATATTAATATTTTATTGTTATTGTTATTGATTTAAGTTACACTTAAATTAAATTCCTAAAAGCCGATTTAAACTTTCGGAGTTTCTGTTTTCTTTGGATTAAATTGTAATTTTCAGTTGTTAAAGGTCAGAAAGTGGGATTTTATTTAGTATCTGAAAATAAAGATATTTTATACTGTGTGTTTAAAGTACTTTTATAACCTGCAAAATATAAAGAGATTTATGTTATTATATATTTTAAAATAAGTGGTTAATATTATAAGTATAAGAACATTAGGAATAAAGTGAGCAGTTTCAAGGTCAAAGGTTGTTTGGGGGGGCAGTTCTGGGATCTGAACTCACAACCTACTGACCAAAAACCTGAATCATGTAAACCCTCGCTGCTCATTCTGATTATTATTACTTCTAGGAATGTTTTTAATAAAGAACCTTGGAGTTGTTTATGATGGTTTTATAAAGTGTGTGTGTGTGTGTGTGTGTGTGTGTGTGTGACGCAGGCATTCCCACTGATGAACAGCAGGCCACTGGTTTGGAGAAAAAGGTTCTGAGCTCCCTGAAGGCCGGTGCGGTATGTGCAGTTACAGCGAGCTCAGTTCACACATACACTGGTGTGGGTGACCTGCTTTGAGTGTGTGTGTGTTTGACTTGTTTAGGATCCTTACAGTGTGTTGAGGCCAAAGCAGTACAGTGGCTCTAAAGACGACCCGCACATCGTCCCCTCCATCAACAACAAGCGCATCGTCGGCTGCGTCTGTATGTTTGTGTTTAGCTTGTGTGTGTGTGTAAGGAAAAGAGAGACGGAGAGCATGTATTAACTGTGAGAGAGAGACGGAAAGCATGTATTAACTGTAAGAGAGAGAGAGAGAGAGACGGAAAGCATGTATTAACTGTAAGAGAGAGAGAGAGACGAGAGAGCAAGGGTATTAACTGTGTGATGAGAGAGAGAGGAGAGAGCCTGTATTAACTGTGTGAGAGAGAGAGAGCGACGGAGAGCATGTATTAACTGTAAGAGAGAGAGAGAGAGAGACGGAAAGCATGTATTAACTGTAAGAGAGAGAGAGAGAGAGACGGAAAGCATGTATTAACTGTAAGAGAGAGAGAGAGAGACGGTTGAGAGATAAACTGTGAGAGAGAGAGAGAGAGACGGCAATGTATTAACCTGTGAGAGAGAGAGATGAGAGAGACGGAAAGAGCATGAGACAGAGATGTATTAAACTGCATGAGAGGGCGAATGTATTAACTGTGAGAGAGAGAGAGAGGAGAGAGAGAGACGGAGAGCATGTACTAAACTGTTGAGAGAGAGAGAGAGACGAGAGAGAGAGGGAGAGGAAGCATGTATTAACTGTGAGAGGAGAGAGAGAGAGAGAGAGAGGAGAGAGCATGGTATTAACTGGGAGAGGAGAGAGAGAGGAGACGGAGAGACGTGGAGAGGAGTGTGTGAAGTGTGGAGAGAGAAGAGAGGCGGGAGAGAGGAGAGAGGACATGTAGGGGCCTTAAACTGCAGAGAGAGAGAGAGACGGAGAGCATGTATTACTTTGAGGAGAGAGAGAGACGGAGAGAGGGGAAAGAGTGGGAGCTGAGAGAGAGAGAAATTAACCTCCTGAGATGTATTAACTGTAGAGAGAGAGAGAGAGACGGAGAGAGATTCTGTGGAGATTAGAGAAGAGAGACGGAGAGCATGTTGCATTGTATAATGTGAGGATCAGAGGAGAGAGAGACGGAGAGCATGTATTAACTGTGAGAGAGAGAGAGAGAGAGAGCGGAGACAGAGAGAGAGAGAGGATGCTAGTTAACTGTGAGAGGAGAGAGAAGAGACGGAGGAGCATGTATTAACTGTGAGAGAGAGAGAGAGAGATCTGAGAGAGCATGTATTAAACTGTGAGGAGAGAGAGAGAGAGAGGAGAGCATGTTGTGGAGAGAGATAAGTCAGGGAGTGTATTATTAACTGGGAGAGGAGAGAGAGAGAGGGAGAGAGAGAGAGACGGGAGGAGAGGAGAGATTGTATTAACTGTGAGAGAGAGGAGAGAGGAGAACGAGAGAGCATGTATTAACTGTGAGAGAGAGAGAGAGAGAGAGAGATTAACTGGAGAGAGAGACAGAGAGAGACGGAGCATGTATAACTGTGAGAGAGAGAGAGAGAGACGGAGAACAGCATGTATTTTTAACTGTGCTGAGAGCTGCGAGAGAGAGACAGTGGAGAGCAGTGTAATTAACTGTGAGAGAGAGAGAGAGGAGGAGACGGAGAGCATTGTTTGTGATTTAACTGTGAGGAGTAGAGAGGAGACGGAGCGCATGTATTTAACTGTGAGAAGAGAGAGAGAGTACGGATCGAGAGCATGTATTATTTAATACGGTGATGGAGAGTAGAGGATGAGAGTATCTGGAAAGCATGTATTACTAGTGCGCGGAGAGAGAGAGAGGACTTTAGGAAAGCATGTATGAACTGTGAGAGATGAGGTCGATTGAGAGAGACGGAAAGCATTGTATTAACTGTGAGAGAGGAGACGGAGAGGCATTGTACTTAAACTGAGAGAGGAGAGACGGAGACATTGTATTAAACTGTGAGGAGAGAGACAGATGGCGACGGACAGAGATGCTATTTTTTGTATTTTTTTTTTTTACTGTGCGAGAGAAGAGAGCCGCGAAAGCATTATTAACTGTGAGAGAGAGAGACGTGAGCATGTTGTTTATACGTGAGAGAGAGAGAGAGACGGAGAGCAGTATTAACTGTGAGAGAGAGAGAGAGAGACGGAAGCATGTATTAACTGTGAGAGAGAGAGAGGAGAGACGGAAGAGCATTTATTAACTGTGAGTAGAGCGACAGAGAGACGGAAAGCATGTATTAACGAGGACGAGAGAGACGGAAGAGCATGTATTAACTGTGAGAGAGAGATTGAGAAGCCGGCGAGAGCATGTATTAACTGTGAGAAGAGAAGATGAGAGACGAAAGCCTTCAGCATTATTAACTGGGAGAGAGACGGAAAGCATGTATTAACTGTGTGTGTGAGAGAGAGAGAGAGACGCACACGCGTGGAGGGCATGTATCACTGTGTGTGTTGTAGGTGAGGAGGCAACACTGCCATCGTCTGGTTCTGCTGCATGAAGGGGAAACCCATCGATGTCCGCCTGTGGCTCTACTACAAATCGTTCCTCATGAACTTCCGCATGAGACTTTAACACTCAGCGCTGTATTATTCGAACCTTTCACACACACACATGAGCGTGCGCAGTTACACCCTGACGTACAAGTGTATCACATCTGTCAATCCTAATAAACAGTGTAAAGGGGTGTGTGCACACTGACATTCTTTACTTTGCTTCAGAATTTGAGGTTAAGTGTCGTGGATAAATATAATACAGCAGAGATGGGTTAGGGGCCATGCTGAGGGGTCCACAGTAAGACTTGATACTCTGATCAGCAATACACACACACAATCATTAAACTGACCGCGCACTGGTGCAGATGCTGTGCTGTGATAAGTTGTTTGCTTGACAGGTCACATGACCCCACTTGCACATGTAGGTGTGTCATCTGTGTTTTAAATAAGTATAGGAAACTTTTGACATTTTGTCTTTGTAATTGCGTCTGTATAACAGTAACAGCAGCTTTAGGACTGACACACACACCTGCAGGTAAGAAATTAGATCAGTTGTTGGTCTTAGACACACTTCCGCCCAAACAAGGTGTGTGTGGTGTGGTGTGTGTGTGTGTAACCCAGTTACCCAAAACTTGTGAAAGATGTGTAAAATCTGCAAAAAACATCAAGTGTCAAAAGTGTGAAAAACTTGTAGCAAAAGCAAGCAGAAACACTTATTAAATGTCACCTGCAGGGTATTTAAGAAAGCGGCGGCGTTTCAGTGTTCTCTGAAAGGACAAGTCGGTGTTCTCTGCGCTTCTGATGAGGGCACGCGTCATTCCCCATGTTGGTGTCCAACAGAGAGAAGTCTCGAGGAGACCGACCTGGTGATTATAGGATGGTGGGACTAGTGTGAATGAGTGGTGGGTGGTGGTTTTTTGTGTGTCAACAGGGAAATATTTTAGACATGTTCAGCATCAACTCCAACCTTTTTCAGTTAAACAGGTCACGTGATGTATTTTATCTACTATGGTAAATAAAATTTTACTTTTCTTGTATTTTTATGTCTTTTACACAGTGTCCCAAACGGTGCTGGGATTAGAACTGATCTCGTCAAACACCAATAAACTCAGGATCAGCATGACTTTAATATTACTATAAATAGAACAAAAGAGTCATTCAGATAAGGTCATTTATACCAAAGCAAATCTCTACACCGAAACTAAAGCGTGTAAATGTAGAATAGTCAAATAAAATACACCGATATATTAAATCTGCGAATTCACCGCGTCCGGTAAAGGATTTCAAAATCTGCTTCAGTCGAACGCGTCAGGCGGGGGTTTCGGGGCAGTGATATGAATGGCTTCTGCAGCTGTCTATCTTACAGCCGGTTCTGCTGAGGGGATTGGTTTGTCGGATGAGTTTGGTGACACGCAGCACATCTCTCCGTGTGTGGTGCGTGTGGCAGAGACGCCGCTGATTGGACATGAAAACATTTTTAATATAAAATAAACAAACTCGGAAACGATAAAGGCGCGTGCTGCGACATGGAGTCATATGATATTATCGCCAATCAGCCGGTAGGATCGATAATGTAAGTAATGATGTGTCACCGATCCACACCCTGTTAGCACTGTTAGCATAGCCACGGAATGACCATGGCTTGGGCAGCTCGCGCCGGCGCGTATTATTTATTATTTTTTTTTATAGTTTTTAGTGTTGTTTCTTTTCTCGAGTAAACAGCGAATAAATGTCGGTTTTTTGTCTGTGTAATGTGAAGAATCCGTGAAAATCCGTCAGTTCAGCTGTGTGCCCGTTTACCCATCAGCGCTGACTAGGAGACTGTTAGCCGCTTTCGGCTAATCACATGCTTATCTGTTAGCCATGGCCTTATGTCATTCACTCTCTACAGAGAGTGGTGTATGTGTGGTGATGTGTGTATATAATATATATATGGGCGTTTGGTTTATATATGTGAGGGTGTGTGGTCATTGAGGTTGTGTATGTCTGTGTGTGTGTTTATATATATATATATTATATTATAATGATCTATATTATATTGTGTGTGCGTGTTTATATATATATTGGTGTGTGTGTGTAGGTAGTTATGTCGTGCTTTGTTTTTTATATATATATATATATATATATGTGTGTGCTTTTATTATAGATATATGTGTGGTGGTGAGTGTATGTATAGGTTGTGGTGTGTGTCTGTGTCTTATGACTGAAGATTCTGTCTGTTTAGTGTTTTTGTGGGACTGAAATGAAGTGTTTTTTGTTTTAATAAATGAAAGGGAATCCTGTGATGGGACGTTTAAACACACTGAGTTAATTGTGTGTGTGTGTGTGTGTGTGTGTGTGTTTCAGGGTTCTGGTGTGATTAAAGCAGGCTTTGCTGGAGATCAGATTCCTAAATACTGCTTTCCAAATTAGTAAGTAATTAATTAAACTCACACACTCTCTCTCTCACACACACACACTCTCTCTCACACTGAATTTTGATTGGGCAGTAGGTGGTGTTAAATTCTCTGTAACAGCAGCTTTAAATCAATGCACACACACTAATACCACATGATTTCCATAGTAACAGAGACGTGTGTGTGTGTGTGTGTGTGTGTGTGTGTGTGTGTGAGCGCGCGGTGTGTGTGTGTGTGTGTGTGTGTGTGTGGTGTTGTGTGTGGTGGTTTAGTAACGTTACTGATGTGATTAATTTGCAGTGTCGGTCGGCCCAAACATGTGCGTGTCATGGCTGGAGCGCTGGAGGGAGATCTGTTTATTGGGCCCAAAGCTGAGGTAATACACACACACACTCACACAAACACACACAAAGAGAGTACATACAGACCACTATAGTGTGTGTGTGTGTGCAGGAACACAGGGGTTTGTTATCGGTTCGGTACCCGATGGAACACGGTATCGTTAAAGACTGGAATGATATGGAGAGAATCTGGCAGTACGTTTACTCTAAAGAACAACTCCAGACCTTCAGTGAGGAGGTACTGAACATCTACACACATACACTCCTCCCAGTGGCCAAGCAGCAGGTGTGTATATTTTGTGAGATTACATCAAAGTGTGTGTGTGTGTGTGTGTTCAGCACCCTGTATTATTGACTGAAGCTCCTCTGAACCCGAGTAAAAACCGTGAACGTGCAGCTGAGGTCTTCTTCGAAACATTCAATGTTCCAGCATTGTTCATCTCCATGCAGGCTGTGCTCAGTCTGTGAGTACACACACACACACACACACACACATTCTGTTTACTACCATCATCCAGTTACTTAAAATGCTCTTTGTGTTGCTCTTGTATTCAAGTGTGTTAATTGTGTGACTGTGTCAAGGTGTTAATTGTGTGTGTGTTAATTGTGTGTGTGATAATTTTGTGTGTGTGTAATAATCGTGTGTGTGGGGACGCGACGGGCAGGACTACGGGTGTGGTTTTGGATGCAGGCGATGGTGTGTGTTAATCGTGTGTGTGTAGGTATGCGACGGGCAGGACTACAGGTGTGGTGTTGGATGCAGGTGATGGAGTGTGTTAATCGTGTGTGTGCGTGTGTGTAGGTACGCGACAGGCAGGACTACAGGTGTGGTGTTGGATGCAGGTGATGGTGTGACTCATGCTGTTCCGATCTATGAGGGATTTGCGATTCCGCACTCTATAATGCGAGTGGATATTGCGGGACGTGACGTGTCCCGATTTCTCCGTCTGCTCCTGCGAAAGGAAGGATACGACTTTCACACCTCCGCTGAGTTCGAGGTCGTTCGCACTATTAAAGAGGTGAGACGCTGTTCTGGGGCGGAGCTTAAACTTCAGCACATTCTCACCAGCTTTGAGACCAAATCACACACAGAACATTAAATCTTATTGTTTCCCACCAACACATCATATCAAAACTACAATGTTTGGTGTAATGTGTGTGTGTGTGTGTGTGTGTGTGTGTGTGTTTCAGAGGGCATGTTATCTGTCCTTGAATCCTCAGAAAGATGAGACTCTGGAGACAGAGAAGGCACAGTACACACTACCGGACGGGAGCACACTCGATGTAACTACCTGTCTCTTGAATTTTACGTGTGTGTGTGTGTCCCATAATTTATGATTTCCACCGCCAGGTAAAAATGGATATAAGTATACTGAAAGAGAGATGAAGATGTGGCAGAGTGAGAGACAGTTTAGGACCGCTGTGTGTGTGTGTGTTTTTTTTGTGTGTGTTTGTGTGTTAGTTGACTATGTTTGTGTAAATATGTAGATTGGTCCTGCGAGGTTCCGAGCCCCAGAGCTGTTGTTCAGACCCGACTTGATCGGAGACGAGAGTGAGGGAATCCATGAGGTTCTTGCCTTCGCCATACAGAAATCAGACCTGGACCTCCGGCGTACCTTGTTCTCCAACATTGTCCTGAGTGGCGGCTCCACATTGCTCAGAGGTTCATTACCGATCATCAGTGTGTAATTAACACAGTACACAAGGAAATGACTTCAATAAGAGTGTGTGTGTGTGTGTGTTTGTTAGGGTTTGGAGACAGATTGCTGAGTGAAGTGAAGAAACTTGCTCCTAAAGATGTCAAAATAAAGGTTTGTTATTTTCCTATGAAATAAACTTAAAACTTGATGAAATTGGGACGTTTGTAACACGTAAATAATCAGAGAATTTAACGACCTGCAAGTCTTTAATTTAAGTTAATGAAAGCCCCAGAATGTCTCCTGCGAATATTGACTCAGGGTGAGAGAAGGAGATGGGTTGAATTTAAAAACAGGGATGGGATTCAGTTCACCACTTTTTAAATGTCCCCCAATGTTCATTTGTAAGAAATTTTTGTATCTACAGTCCATAATATCATGAGAAGATTTGGAGAATCTGGAGAAATCGACACTGAATGGCCGTGAACTTTGACCCCTCAGGTGGCACTGAATTAAAAATAGAGGATTTTTACCCCATGGGCTCAGGAACACTTTGGAAAACCATCATTAGTAACACAGTAACTCATCTCAATAAGTCACCACTGTTGGGCCCCTAAGCAAGGCCCTTAACCCCCAAATGCTCCAGTTGTATAAGATAAATGTAAGTTGTTGTAGCTAAGGACGTCTACCACATGCCACAAATGTTTACAGGTTAAACTCCCAGAAACACCAGCGGCGTCTCTAAACTGTTGTAAAGGGTTCTGTTGGTTTGATGAGTCCACATTTCAAATTGTATTTGGAAATCATGGAGTGGTTGTCCTCCAGGCTGAAATGGAAAAGGACACTGCGAATCCGGGGGTGTGTGTGTGTGTGATGGTGGGGGGGGTGTTAGTGCACATAACGCCAACAATATTAATGCAGAAGATAACAAACAGGTTTTGGAGCAAAATACGCTGCTGACTAAACGCCGTCTTTTTCAGGGACGTCAAACAATTAATAATAATAATAAAGAATTCCAGCTCCCAGTCTGTGTCTTCAGATCACACACACCGAATAAGTGTGTTAAACACAGCGGTGTGAAAAATCCTCCTGTTACACAACCACTGCAACCCAATCAAAGACAAAACAGCGGAATATTTTACCCAATAAAGTCGACAAAGATTTACAGCCCTTTTTATTGTTTTTATTTCTGTTTTACACAAAAGTCCAAATTTTATTTGAATTGGGGTTTATTATTACTGTTATTGTGTGTTGTGTGTGTGTGTGTGTGTGTGTGTGTGTGTGTGTGTGTGTGTGTTGTGTGTGTTTAGATTCAGCACCACAGGAGAGACTGTACTCTACATGGATTGGGTGAGAAAATATTGAACAAATTTTTTTGTATGTGTTTTTTGTGTGCTAAATAAATAAACTTGCCTTGCCGTGTGTGTGTGTGTGTGTGTGTGTGTGTGTGTTACAGTGGCTCGATCCTGGCATCGTTGGACACTTTTAAGAAGATGTGGTTTCTAAGAAGAGTATGAAGATACCGCGCTCGTGCCATTCACAGAAAACTTCTAATCAGCTCCTTTGACAATAGGTGTGTTAAAGCCCGCCCTCTCTGAGCCCCGCCCTCTCTGACAGACAGTGTGTTAAAGCCCCGCCCTCTCTGACAGACAGTGTGTTAAAGCCCCGCCCTCTCTGACAGACAGTGTGTTAAAGCCCCGCCCCTCCTGACAGTTGTGTTAAAGCCCCACCCTCTCTGACAGACAGTGTGTTAAAGCCCCGCCCCCTCTGACAGACAGGGTGTGTTAATGTCCCGTTCCCTCTGACAGACAGTGTGTGTGTGTGTGTGTAGCCTATCAGTCACATCACTTGTACACACCTACACGCCTACAATCACACTACTGTTGCAATGATTGTTCTTTAGTGTGTGTGTAAGAGTTTAAGATCGAGAGTGTGTGTGTGTGTGTGTGTGTGAGAGAGGGAGATGTTCTTGCCATCTAAGTGATGTTAGTTAGCTCTAGGCATTCAAAAAACATGCGCCCACACGTGTGGATTGTTGTCTCTGATACACACATACACACACGCTGATCCGTATAGTTTCTGTCACTGAAGCCCCTCCAGCTTCCTGTCCAATGTTTATGTCAGCTGAGTGTAAAAACTCATTTCAATATTCAATTTCATAGTAGAAAGGGGTTTTTTCTTTTCAGGTGTCTCTTATGTAAATGGTGTGTGTGTGTGTGTGTGTGTAACACACTTTGTAACCATGACAACAGCAATGACACGTAACTGTATCGTTACATTAAACCTTCAAATTCTCGACTATAAATCAGCATGAAAACAAATCCAAATCAGCAGCAGTTTCAGTAAAGCATGTTATATTAATCCCACCCCCTAAACACATTCCTCTGTGTGTGTGTGTGTGTGTGCTGTAAATGCACTGTATCTTTAATAAAGCAAATTAGTTTTATTGTCTTGTGTGCGCACCACACTCACACACATCTGATCACAGAATAAATAAAAAATGTGGCCAGAAGTTAATTATAACAATTTACACCTGTTTTTTGTTGTTTTTCTTGCCCATGAACCACACTTTATTGCTGATGTAAAATTATAATAAATTAATGAAAAGTCGCTGTTTTTTTCCTCACACTCTGTCTGTCTCGCACACACACACACACACACAGTGTTTTAGTGTGAAATTTTGATTTAAAGGAAGATCAATTCATTTATCTGCTTTAAACAAACAGGAAGAAAAACGATAATTTCAATCAGTAAAACTGGAAATGATGTTAAAATTAATTTTAACAAACTAAACAATTGATTTTAATCTCCAAATAAGAATTAACTTACACACTTTAAAGAAGTTGATTTTTAATGGTGTTTTGTCTACTTTACACTCCGTGACCTGGTTTAGAGCCTTTAATAAGATTTTTTTTTATTTTTGCATCAGTGAATCATATTTTAATATTAATTCCTGAAATTACTTTCACTCTGTTCCAGATGTGTGACGACATAAACTCATAATCGACAGGCTGTGCAATTACTGTAAACTTTTACTCATTATTACAAATCAGAACATTGCAGAATGCAGAAGAAACAACACACACACACACACGAGACAATTAATTTTTCACTTTTTATATATAAAAATGTGTTTTAATTATTTTTACAGTTCAAACCAAAACTTCATAAATCAGAATTTTAACTGTAAAACGTGTCAATCAAATCCAACAAATAAAAATCAACACCGCAAAATCACACAGGACTAAAAACAGAATAATAGAGAGACAGAAATAAAGTGTAAGAGAGAGACAGAGAGAGATAAAGTGTAATAGAGAGAGAGAGACAGATAAAGTGTAATAGAGAGAGAGAGAGACAGATAAAGGTAATAGAGAGAGAGATAAAGTGTAATAGAGAGAGAGAGACAGAGAAAGTGTAAAAGAGAGAGAGAGACAGATAAAGTGTATATAGATCAGAGAGAGATAGACGATAGAGACGAATAAATGTAATAGAGAAGAGAGACAGATAAAGAGACAGTAAAGTGTAAGAGAGAGAGAGAGACAGAACAGGTAATATAGAAGAGATAGTGATGAGACAGATAAAGTGTAATAGAGAGAGAGAGACAGATAAATTGTAAAAGAGAGAAGACAGATAAAGTGTAATAGAGAGAGAGAGAGACAGATAAAGTGTAAAAGAGAGAGAGACAGATAAAGTTACATATAAGGATAGAGAGAGAGACAGATAATAGAGAAGAGAGACAGCTAATTGAGAGAGACAGATGTAATAGAGAGAGATAGAGAGAATAAAGTTTGTCGAGAGAGAGATAGACATAAAGTGTATAGATATCGAAGACAGTAAAGTGTAATATTAGAGAGAGAGACATAGATAAGTGTAATAGAGAGAGAGACAGATAAAGTGTAATAGAGAGAAAGACAGATAAAGTGTAATAATAAGAGAGAGAGAATAAAGTGTTAGATCGAGAGACAGATAAAGTGTAATAGAGAGAGAGAGACAGATAAGTGTAACTTGAGAGAGAGAAGATAAATAAGTTAGAGAAAGAGCAGATAAAGTGTATAGAGAGAGAGACGATAAAGTGTAATAGAGAGAGAGAGATACAGATAAAGTGTAATAGAGAGAGAAGACAGATAAGAAAGAGAGAGATAGACAGCTAAAGTGTAATAGAGAGAGAGAGACAGATAAAGTGTAATGTAATAGAGAGAGAGAGACAGATAAAGTGTATAGATAGACAGACAGAAAGTGTCATAGAGAGAGACAGATAAAGTGTATAGAGAGAGAGACAGATAAAGTGTAATAGAGAAGAGATAAAGTTGTAAAGAGAGAAAGACAGATAAGTGTAAAAGAGAGCAATAAATGTAAAGAGAGAGAGACAGATAAGTGTAATAGAGCGAGAGACAGATAATAAGTGTAATAGAGAGAGACAGAATAGAGTGATAATAGAAGAGAAGAGAACAGATAAAGTGTAAGAGAAGACGATCAAGTGTAATAGAGAGACCGATAAA
>VCAZ01000403.1:30000-86043 GCA_005784505.1 Bagarius yarrelli
ACTGCGTGTGTGTGTGTGTGTTAAGATGACGTAATTATGTGATTGAGCGAGTGTGTGTGTGACAGGAAGTTTTTGTTTTTGTAGAATGGGTGGAATTCCCGCAAAATACAAAGATGAGAAGTTGCTTATCTTTCTGGGAATCATTGACATTCTGCAGTCCTACAGGTACACACAAACACAGACACACAAACACACACACACAAACACAGACACACAAACACACACACACAGACACACAAACACACACACACACAAACACAGACACACAAACACACACACAGACACCACACAAACACAACACAACAAACCAGACCAACACACACAGACACACACACAAACACAGACACACACAAACACACACAAACACCGACACACACACACACACAACACAGACACACAACACACAGACCGACACACACACACCCACAACACACAACACACACAGAACACACACACACCAACACACAAACACACACAAACACAGACACACAAACACACACACACAAACACAGACACACAAACACAGACACACAAACACACACACACAAACACACACAAACACAAACACACACAAACACAGACACACACACAAACACACACACAACAGAACACACACACAACAACACAAACACACACACACAGACACACACACACACACACAGAACACACACACAAACCAGACACAAACACAAACACACAAACACACGAACACGACACACACACACACACAAAACACACACACACAACACAGACACACACAACACAGACACACCAACACATACACACAGACACCACACAACACACACACACACACACACACACACAAACACAGACACACAACAAACAGACACACAAACACAGACACACAAACACGACACACACACAAACACAGACACACACACACACACAGACACACACACACAGACACACAACACACACAGACAACACAACCACACAAGACACACAAATACCGACACACAAACACACACAAAACACAGACAGACACAGACACACACAACACAACACAAACACACAACACAAACACACACAACACAGACACAAACACAGACACACACACACAACACAGACACACACAACACACACACACACAACACAGACACACACACAAACAACACACACACACACAAACAACACACACACACAAGACCCACACAACACAGACACACACACAAACACATAACACAGACACACAAACACAGACACACAAACCAGACACAAACACAGACACACACACACAGACACAAACACAGCACACAAACGACACAGTCACACACACACACACACACAAACAGACACACAAACACACACAAACACACAGACACACAAAACACACACACACACACACACACAAAACACAAACACACCACACACCACACACACACACAACACACACACACACACACCACACAATAACACACGACACACACACACAAACACAGAACACACACACAACACAGACACACACACACAACACACAAAACACACACACACACGACACACACACACACAAAACACACACACACAGACATCACACCACCCCAGACACCACAACAACACACACACACACACACACACACACACACACAACACACATAGACACACACACAGACAACACACAGACACACACACACAAACACAGACACACAAACACAGACACACAGACACACAAAGACACACACACAAACACACAGACACACACAGACACACAAACACAGACACACACAAACACACAGACACACAAACACAAACACAGACACACAAACACAGACACACAAACACACAGACACACAAACACACACAGACACACACACACAGACACAACACAGACACACACACACACAGACAGACATCTCACACACACACATTTATACACACACTCTCCTCACACACACACACACTTACACACTCTCACACACACACACACACTCATACACACACATTTATAAACACTCTCTCTCACACACACACACTTTCTCTCACACACACACTTTCTCTCACACACACACAAACACACATTTATTTACACATACACACTCTCTCCTCCCACAACATTTTCACACACACTCTCACACTCTTACACACACACACTCTCACACACACTCTTTCTCACACACACACACACAAACACACACACACACTCACACACACACAGATGAGTAAGTGTGTAAGTGTGTGTTGTGTGTACAGATTGATGAAGAGAGTAGAACACTCATGGAAAGCTCTGGTGTTTGATGCTGTGAGTTTCTCCACACGTTCTCTCTTCTACATACTCACGTGTGTAAAGTAGTAATGTGTGTTAGTGATTTCTGTGTGTGTGTGTGTGTTTTTAGGACACAGTGTCGGTTCACAGGCCGGGTTTTATGCTGACAGGTTTTTAAAGTTTATGGGAGGAACTGTTTTCAAAAAGATCAACAGTAAGTGATGTTTGACCAGTACTGACCTACCACAGGCCATGTCTCACTCTCTGCCTGTCTCACTCTGACTGGCTCACTCTCTGCCTGTCTCACTCTCTGACTGGCTCACTCTCTGTCTTACTCTCTGTCTCATTCTCTGTCTGTATCACTCACTCTCTGGCTCACTCTCTGTCTTACTCTGTCTGTCTCATTATCTGTCTCTCTCTAACTTTCTTTCTGTATCACTCGGTTTTTCTCTTTGTCTCCTCTTTTTTTGGCTTTAGTTCTGCGCGGTTCTTCCTCTGGTGGGAATCGAACCTCTCTCCTGCCTGTGAGATCTGCATCACATGAGGTTTTGTGTGTGATTAAAGAGGAGCGCTGTGAGGAACGGAAGGCACAGAGTCTGGAGAACCTCGATGAGAATGGTACTGAGTTCTACAGTGCATGTGAGCGTGGGGTCGAGTCTCACTCACTCCAAAGTAATTGGACATTAATTTGTGACGATGTAATGTGCCTGTTTCTTTATTGAATTCTGATTGGCTTAGTGGTTTTTATGAAAGGTTTGGTCATGTTGGTGAAGCCTGACATTATTCCAAGCTGCGCAGACCTGCAGATGGTCGTCTGCTCTCAGAGTCTAAACTCCGTCTGCTCATCAGACAAAACAAACAAACTCACACTCAAAGAGAACACGCAGCACAGTAGCAGGTGAGGTCATCACACACAGCTCATCTTACATGTCTTACTCTGTGTGTGTGTGTGTGTGTGTGTGTGTGTGCGTGTGTGTGTTCCATCATCCACTAAGGCATAACGTAGGTCTGCCGCTAGACTTTTCTCTGTTTTGGCACCAGGATGGTGGAATGAACTCATTAATATCAGACCAGTCGAGTCGAACTCTTTTTAAATAGCTGCAATTCATTGATCCACTTTGTTTTTTGATATAGTGAGAATCTGGATAAGAACATCTGCTAATGATGTAAACTGTGTGTGTAATGTGTTACTCTAATGTGTGTGTGTGTGTGTGTTTGATGTATGTGTTGTGTTAGAGTTGACAGTGGGATGTACAGCTCTACTTTGGTTCCCGCAGGGTGTGTGTTCAGGTCTGAATCATCTCTCAGCAGCGTCTCAGACTCAGAGCTGGACATTTACCTGGTGAGATCAAAGTGGATTCGTTTACACACACTCTCTTTCTCTCTGTTTCTCTCTCTCTCTCTCTCTCTCTCTCTCTCTCTCTCGCTCTATCTCTCTCTCTCTCTCTCTCTCTCTCTCTCTCTCTCTCTCTCTCTCCTCTCTCTCTCTCTCTCTCTATGTTTCCTCTGTGTGACTGCTGGGGTGAGCGCGTGGATTGAGAAGTGTTAGTGTGAAACTACTCTTGCGTGAGTGAAACTTTGATTTCTTTTTTTTGCGGGCTTGCTTATGTTGTTGTTTTTAGTAATTTAGTTTATAGTTGTTTTGGGCCACGTGCTACCTGTTACAGTGGGAGCATGACGGCCCCACGGGTGCAGGTTTTAAGTTCTCTAACCCCGTGCCAGCGGTTAGTGTGGAGAAATGTTGTCTGGCAGTGGGAAATGTTGTTGGACATGAGAATGTAGTGTCTGCCTCGAGAATGAACAATGCCACTGTTTTGTTCCTCAATAGTGTAGAAAAGGCGACTGTTTTGGTTGCAACTGGAAGAACTGTAAATGAGCTATTTATCCCTGTACTTCCACTTTCTCTGCCATCAAAGAAAGTGACACCGTCTAATGTACCACTGCTCCTCGCTACGGTAAAATAGTTTCTCCCATTAAAAAAATCCCCATCTGCAGCGAATCCCCGCTACTAAAACACATCGTTACATTCAGGCGTGTTTATGATTATGAATGACGACGCAGGAGTGAGTGTCCCTGCACTTTCGGGTAGACAAGTTGATTGTATTATATAACAACAACAGACAAATGAAATTCTACATTGCAGAAAATCTGGCCATCTACTTCATGCGTGTCCGGTAAAACAGTCCATTAACCCGGGAGTTAACGCTGAACCCGATGGGACAGGACCGTCAGATGAGACACAGAGTGCAGCAGTGGTGCAAACAGTAAACGACAAAAATAACGATAATGTACCGGTAAACACAGTAGATAAAACCAAAGAAATAAACCCAAAAAATCCCGCCTCCGGTGTAGAGGCGTCTAATGTTCAGGAGGAGAGTTCCGTTAATATAACTGTACAAATAAACAATGCTCCTAATAAACGACCCGAATAATCACTCATGGCGATATTGTTAAGAGTTGCTTTATTACGCCATCCCATCTTTCAGATCACAGCATGTGCAGTGTTGTATCTTTTTAAACTCTGTTAACCAAAGAGTGCTTACTGGCACTAACCACTGCGAATTCAATGATGAAGTGTTTTAAGGAGAGTTTTAACATTTTTTGGAATGCTTTTAAAAATATAAAGAATTCCTTTAGAACACTGCAGCAATGGTGGGATTTTGGAAGGCCCAATAAACTTTTCTTTCAGCGATACTCCCAGAATGTCACTAGAGAACTAAACCTGACTCCAAACACCTTAGAGACTGAGATTATAAAACTGCAGCAATCGACTCAGCTGCCCAAAAACCAGAGTAATGTGGGGTCCCTCATAAAAAACAAGAGGACTCAGTTAGCTGACCTACTAGGGGCTAAAGCACAAGGTGCTCTGGTCAGGTCACATTCGTAGCTGCAATGAAATGGACACTCCATCAAGGTTTTTTTTAGCTTGGAAAGAAAAAAGGACAGAACAAGTCATTCGTGCTATACGCTCTGAACTGGAGGTATTGACCGACCCCAAAGAAATCCGTAAGAGAGCAGTACAGATTTGCAAAGCAGGTAAAAGTTCTCTACAGTGCTGTCAGAGCATTCTCAAAGTGAACAGCGATTTATGTGCTCCTTTTGGAGCCAACAGAGGTATTAGACAGGGGTGCTCACTTTCTGGTATGCTTTATTCCCTGGCTATAGAACCTTTACTGAAGCAAATAAGAATAAAACTACATGGCGTATCCTTGCCAGACTGTAAAGGCAAGTTTTTACTATCCGCGTACGCTGATGATATAATAATTATGATCAGTAGGCAAAGGGAAGTACAGGTTCTATCTGAATTACTGGGAAAATTTCAAACACTTTCTTCAGCTAAAATAAATTGGAACAAAAGTGAAGCACTACTGTTAGGAAGTTGGAAAGATGGACAACCAAGACTTCCTGCTGGTTTTTAAGTTTTAAGAGAAGGTTTTAAGTATTTGGGTGTTTTTTGGGGTAACGAAAAAATAGTACAAAAAAACTGGGCAGGCTTACCTGAAAAGGTCAAAGGACGCCTGGAAAAATGAAAGTTTTTATCCCCAAATTTGTCATACAGAGGACGCATTCTAATTATAAACAACTTGGTAGCGTTGGATGGACCGCCAAATTTTAGCTGGCGTAGGATTGCATGCCTGGTGTTTCGCAGCTTTGCAACAGCCAGGGCTGGATAAAACCGTTCTTAACAGATCCGCTAAAACTGGACACTTCCATGCTGCCAATTCTTTATAAGAACATTTTTTAAAGTTTGGAGTCTCTTGGTTGTCCAACGACCAGCAAATTAGCAATCTCTTAACTGGTTACTAGAGGAGCCGCTAATTTATGGCTCTCGGCTGGACATAACGGGCTTCTTCCCAGGACTAAACAGGTTGCTGATTGAAAGCAATTTTGTTACTCTTAGGCAACTAGTGAACATTGCAGGGTCGAACATCAAAAACAACACAGCACTGACTCAACACTTGGGTATCAGGTCTACTCGCTTGGTAACTACCCTCAAAACAACGAGTTAAGCGTGTTACCGGACATTGTGATGGTTCCAGGGTTCAAGCCAGACCATCTCTTGCCTATTTGTTGTCAATGTGCAGGGATACCTCGCCTGTTATTGAAAATGCCCTTGTGCAATACTTTTTCTCAAGTAGTGGTAAGTCCTTGTATAAATCTTGTGTTTGGCCTTTGGTAAGAGGTTTTTAAATGAAAAAAAATTAATTTTAGTTCTAAACCCTGAGATTACTGCTACATGTCATTCTGGGCAAATAGAGAAACCATCTTTCCCACATTTATGAAGTGTTGTAGATTGCAACCTCTTTTTTTAAACATTGGTTTCGAAGCTGTATGGAACTTTCTTAAGGGACTTTTCTGTAGTGAAGAAAAAAAAGTTTGTGTCAACTATTGAATGTTGTTACAGTCCTGCATTAATCACAGTTTCATGTTTTAGTTTGTTTGAAACCCTTAAATATTCACAGCCTCACCTGCCGCTGCTGTGTGCTTACCATCACTATCACCATCACTAACCCTGCTGTCTGTTTGTGTTTCAGTGATGTATGATGTCACATTCTGTCGTCTGAAATATGAGCTATGCCTTCACTACACTTCCAATCATGTCCACACTACAGTCATGTGACCTATAACTGGCAATAATGTTCACACCTTTAAACACCACCGCATCACCGATCCAGAAACGAAGATTATTATTATTATTATTATTATTAATACTATTATTATTATTAATACTATTGCTCTGTGTGTGTGTGTGTTGCTGATCTAATGGTGTTTTTTCTCTTCAGTGCCAAATTATCGGACATTTTATTAAATTATGAAATAAAATAAATAATTTCAGCTGCATAATGTGTAATGCATATATATATGTAAATAATGTGTGTGTGTGTCTGGTGTGTGAGACGCCGAGAGAGAGAGGAGAGTTTAAGATCTATTAATAGAGTTGAAATTTTTCACACACACTCACACATTCAGATTCAGGAGTGTTTATTGGTGTGAGTGTAAATAAATGACACTGCTGCTAAAGCAGAAACAGTCGAATTATAAACAGAATAAAGGAACAGGAACAACAGAAAACAAAAATACAAAATACTACTAATAATAAAGATATATACAAATGTCAGTATCTAGTGTGAGGTGTAAGTGTATGGTGTGTGTGGTGATGTGTTGTGTGTTCAGTGAGTGTGTGTGTGTTCAGTGTGTGCGTGTGTATTCAGGGTTTGTGTGTGTGTGTGTGTGTTAGGGTTTGTGTAGGACACTGGGTGTCTCACTGTTCCTCAGGGTGCTCTGATTGGTTGGTGTATTTAGCAGCGAGTGCTGCGGCTCCTCCTTCACCTGAAACAACAGCAGTTCTTCTGCTCTGTTCACTCAGCCTGTAACGCTCAGGATGCGTCTCTGCTTCAGGTCTCTGACGGTGTAGAGATACTCTCGGCCGATTCATACTCTCTGTTTAGGGTCCTATTCAACCTCTGTTTAGGGTCTGATAGCAAGGAGGTTTGGGTCTGATTCTCCCAGTGTTCCAATACACTCTTTTCATCTCTTCAGTAATTTGGGGAATTCTAATTAGTTTGTTGAGCAGTGCTGGGCTCAGCCTGGAGTGTGTTAGTAGGGTTAGGATTAACCCTAACCCACACTCACCATCAACACACTCACACACTCACTCCTCACTCACTCACTCACACACCCGCTTTACTGTATTCATTTACTTACAGTGCGGCGGGAACTCTCCAGCAGGGGGCGCGCGCTTCACAGAAATATTTCGTATACAGGATTAACAAATAATGATGAACGTAACTAACTCAAGGTAGTGTTTTACTAACTAAACATCACAGGTAGTGTTTAACTAACTAAACATCACAGGTAGTGTTTTACTAACTAAACATCACAGGTAGTGTTTTAACGACCGCGCTCGTGTCAGCCTGAAACTGCGTCACGTGATCGATGATGTCACGCAGAGACTTTCGGTGTGGCCTCACCTGCAGGGAGAAGCCCCGCCCACATACCTGTCAGACCCGGAAGTGTGTTTACTGTCTGTAAAGTGGCGATTCTGTTAAACTGCATTTCTGATTTTAAGTGAACGCGGAAGTGAACAGATCAAAACCGGAAACTGAAGGTGAGGGAGATTTATTTACCTTTACTTCTCCGGGGTTCGTGTGTGTGTTTGCGTGTTTTTATCCCGGTGTGGTATTTATAAGTCTGTATGTAACTCGGAGTGTTTTAGAACAGATTGTGTGTGTGTGTGTGTGTGTGTGTGTGTGTGTGTGTGTGTGTGTGTGTGTGTGCGACTGAGCGCAGAGTTTCTGTGTTTATGCTGTGATTGAGAACTGCCGAGGCCTGTGTGTGTGCGCGCGCGTTTGTGTGTGTTGTGTGTGTGTGTGTGTGTGTGTGTGTGTGTGTGTTGTGTGTGTGTGTGTGTGTGTGTGTGTGTGTGTCTGTCTGTCTGTCTGTCTGTTTGAGTGTGTTAGTGTGGGTGAGCCTTTGTTGGTGTGTGTGTTGGTGCTGTGTGTGTTGGGGTGGGGGTTGGGGTTGTGTGTGTTGTTGTGTGTGTGGTGGTGAACAAAACTCCATCAGTGACAGAATGGACAGAAACCCTAGGGAGAACCCAGGTTCAGTCGGGGGGGCAGTTCCCCAGCAGGTTCTTCCATACTGCAGTAAAGATTCGGTGGTTTTGTCTGGATGGCCGTCCTAGAAGAACAAGATCATCAGTGTGATAACTACCACTGGGGTTTATTGTGTCTGTGCTGATCCACCGGACTGGACTGGAATCAGACTGGATCTGGTGGTGACGCTGAGCTCGGAATAGGACGGAAACAGACGTATGTTAGTGTAGATGTCCTTCGACTTATGATACACAAATATGTGTTAGTGGAGGTGTTTCCGGTTCTCGGTTGATCTGATTATTGCAGTCTGAACAATCCTTTAACACATTTAGATAATAAAGTTGTGTGTGTGTGTGGGTGTGTATTATGTGCAGTTCAGGTTAAAGAGATGTGTCTTTAATGTAGTGTTAAACTGCAGTGTGTGGTGGTGTGTGTGTGTGTGTGTGTGTGTTATGTGTAGTTCAGGTTAAAGAGATGTGTCTTTAATGTAGTGTTAAACTGGCAGTGTGTGTGTGTGTGTGTGTGTGTGTGTGTGTGTGTGTGTGTGTGGGGTATTATGTGTAGTTCAGGTAAAAGAGATGTGTATTTACTCTAGTGTTAAACCTGGCAGTGTGTGTGTGTGTGTGTGTGTGTGTGTGTGTGTGTGTTATGTGTGTAGTCCAGGTTAAAGAGATGTGTCCTTTAATGTAGTGTTAAACTGGCAGTGTGTGTGTGTGTGTGTGTGTGTGTGTGTGTGTGTGTGTATTATGTGTATTTCAGATTAAAGAGTGGTGTTTTTAATCTAGTGTTAAACTGACAGTGTGTGTGTGGTGTGTATTAAGTGTAAGTCAGGTTAAAGAGATGTGTATTTACTCTAGTGTTAAACTGCAGTGTGTGTGGGTTGGTGTATTGTCTTGTGTGGTGTGTGTGTTATTATGTGCAGTTTCGGGTTAAAGAACTTGTGTCTTTACTCTAGTGTAACTGGCAGTGTGTGTGTGTGGTGTGTGTGTGTGTTTTCAGGTTAAAGAGATGTATTTTCTAATTAGTGTTAAACTGACAGTTGTAGTGTGTATGTGTGTGGTGTGTGTGTGGTGTGTGTGTGTGTGTGTGTTTTCGGGTATTTCAGGTTAAAGAGATGTATTTTTAATCTAGTGTTAAAACTGACAGTGTGTATGTGTGTATGTGTGTATGTGTGTGTGGGTGTGTGTGTGTGGTGTGTGGTGTGTGTGTGGTATTAATTTCAGGTTAAAGAGATGTATTTTTAATCTAGTGTTAAAAACTGACAGTGTGGTTTCTTTCTGCCTCCGAACAGTGCAGGGTAAATTATTCCAGAGTTGTGGGTTCTAGATTAGAGAAGGTTCTGCCGCCTGCAGTTGATTTAGTTATTCTGGGTTCTTATCAGACTGTCTGAGTCCTGAGAGCACAGCGGACGTGGAGGACTCGAATAGGATAAGAGTCACTCAGGTATGGGTACTAAACCATTCAGGACTTTAGAAGTAATGAACAGGATTTTATCATCTAGTGGATATTTAATAGGGAGTCAGTGCAGTGTGGACAGAACCGGACTAATCTAATCAGACTTTCAGGTTTAGTAAGAACTCTCGCTCTGCGTATTGGACCAGCTGGATTTTGTTTGTTTCGACGGCAGAACATCAGACCAGTAAAGTGTTACAATAGTCTGATTTCAGGTCATAAACACATGAACTAAAATTTCTGCGTTTGACCTCGAGGGCACAGTCGTAGTTGAGATCTAATTATAAATATGACCTCCACCTTAACTCACGCTCCACCTGTACTCACGCTCCACCTCCTTGAGAACATCTGCCGATAAAAGGCTCTTAATGAGAGACTCCGAAGCCTAATGTTCTCAATGTGCTTCAGCTTTCTTATTTTTTGTGCTTCACTGTGATCTGAGTAAAAAAAAATAAACCCGCTTTGTACACTCTAATCGTTCCTCAGGTATTCGAGGTGTGTGTGTGGTGTGTTTTTGTCTGTCTTACATGTCTAAGGTTTCACCCTACGACAACACGCGGGAGGTCCGAGTATTTTATAGTTTATTCTGTCCATGAGACGCTTTCAGAGCTCTGTGATCCTAAACCACTTAGCACAGCTTCACTTCAATCTTAAAACAGGTCCAGCGTCGACCTCAGATCGGTTGAGGGTGGGACTCTCTGGGGTTCTTGTGGAATTGTAGCAGTTTAAAACCTGCCAGAATTCTTTATTCTTTACTTTTATATAAAAAATATATATATATTTTAATGAAAAATGCACATTTATTTTTACTAATTAAAAACGAAAAATAATTTATTGAAAGAAAATGTCACTTTCTTTATGAATATAACCGCAGCGGCTCGCATGGCGATTAAATCATAACTCACTCACCGTACAGGAGACACACATCTCTAAGGTCTCTAATGAACAAACTGGTGGCGACTGTGGCAAAGAAAAACCTCCCCGAGATAAAATAGGGAGAACTGGAGAGGAACCGAGTGCATAGGGACCCGTCCATATCTGGGAACCCATATGTCCATAAATACATCATATTGTAATGGAGATCAAATGTAATGTAAACTGTAGTTTTGGGTCGGCGGAGCAGAGTGACTTCCAGTCCATCCTCAAAGATCCTGTCATTTGAGCAAAGGGGCAGGAACCTGGTCACTGGTACCTCAAAGGGGCAAGTTTAAAAGAGAGAGAGGGAGCTAGAGAGAGATATGGATTATTAAGTGTATTATTGTGTACAAGTTAAAGATTTTGGGCTGGCTCACACACATGCACACACACTGAACGCACACACACTGAACGCACACACACTGAACATTAGGGCTGTAATTATTATGAAAGAAAGAATTGCGATTATGATGATTTATTGTCTGTTTTGTCGGCTTTAACAATTATGGGTCATTAACATGAGTTGCGCTGGTGATGTTGCGTTATTGAAGCGCGTTTGGAGCCCAGACGCTCCGAATTTCACATCACGCCGCTCCACTCACTCACTCACTCTGGTTAAAAGTAGAGTTCTGCAAATATCACAGCTCCCCCTTGTGGCTAATAAAAGTGTGCAATAATTGCGATTGGATTAAATGATTGCGGTCTGGTCCAGTAATTGCAATCATACGATTATTTAGTAATTGTGACAGCCTTACTGAATGCACACACACACACACACACACACACACACACTAAGGGAAGAATAGTGTGAAGTGTCTTTGATGACTGTGATGATGTGGGGTTTGTTTTTTAGAGCGAAAATGGAGGAGACGCTGTGGGAGCAATTCACAGTCACTCTGCAGCGGGTAAGTGCGTGCTCCACTACACTCTAGCACGCTCCTACATGCTTCAACACGCTCCACCACACTCCAACATGCTCCAGCGCGCTCCACCACACTTCAACACACTCCAGCATGCTTCAGCACACCCAACCACGCTCCAACACACTCTATCACACAGCACCCTATCAGCTGTCATAACTCTCTTTCCTTCATGAGTAGGATTCTAAGTTGGGGTTCGGGATCGCGGTCTCAGGCGGGAAAGACAATCCAAATGAGGAGACGCGCGAGGTGTCCATTTTGGTGTCTGATGTGGTGTCTGGAGGACCTGCAGATGGCCTGCTGTTGTAAGAAGCACCTTACAAAATAGTGCAAAAAATAAATAGTTGATTCAAATCAAAGTAAAGATCCTCAAAGTCAAAGAAAACCAGAAAAAACACCTCAAGAAAAAAAAAAGCTCCCCACCCACCCCCACCTCCAAACACCCCACCTCATCTAAGAAAAAACTTTTACTTTTATATATCCAGACTTATTTTTCTTCATGGGTAAAAGAGCAGTTTGTCTAAAGAACCCTGTGAGAAACCCTTTTCTTCTGTTTTCTGTTATCAGTCAGAACGACCGTGTGATCCAGGTAAACTCCACCTCCATGGAGAACGTGGTGCACTCATTCGCTGTACAGACGCTCCGCAAGTGCGGAAAAGTTGCCAAAATTGTGAGTCTTGTGATAACTTCTTTAGGGCTTTATGAAGGCTTCATATCTTTAATGTTACATATTTAATGTGGTGTAAATCTCTTTGTAATAAGATTTTGGTTTCTGGTAAAAGTTTTTGTTTTAATTCTCTTCAGACAGTAAAAAGATCACGCAGAGTCCCTGTAAATGTGCCGAAGCAGGCTCCGCCCCCGGACAACCGCATGTTCTCTCATCCAGACTACAGCGATGATTATGACTACGAGCCAGACCGACGCAGCACCTACAGCGGACGTACCGACTCGGAGTACGAGTACGAGCGCAGCCGTGGCCAAACACTGGAACGCGACCTCAGTCCTGAGCGTCAGCTTCGCCGTGACGGCAGCCGAGGACGCATGCTGGAGCACGACCGGCGCTACCGTGAGGGTCCCCCTCACCGGGACTTCAGCCATGATCGGCAGTACCGCAGTGACCGCACCCTTGACCGAGACTACAGTCCCGACCGGCGGTACCGAAGCGAGCACAGTCTGGATCGAGACCACAGCCCGGACCGGCGCTACCGCAGCGAACACTTTCTAGATCGCTCCCGCAGTCCAGAACCACCTTACAGGGAGCGAGAACTGCGTATCCCAGAACCACGTCCTGCCCCTACAATGAGAAAGAACTCCAGCAGGGAACGCTTAGAACTTTCACCACCACAGAGCCCACAGGAACTGCTGGAGAAACCGGTTCGAGTTCTTTTGCAGAAGAACAGACCTGCTGAAGGTGCAGTTCAGCATCTCATCCTGCTGCATAAGTCACACTGTCCTGCCACATTAGTCTAACTGCCCTGTCTCACTGTTTCTGTCTATTCCTTATCAGTATTTAATTGTGTTTTTCTGAGTTAGAGTTGAAATGATTAATAAATAGAACTAAAGTGAAAAGAAGAAAGACACCAATGAGAAACGCTCCTGAAGATCATATCAAATTGTTTATGTATATATTTAGATGATATATGTATGTAATATAATATTCTTTTACACTCATGTGCCTATCTTTGTGTGTGTGTGTGTGCGCGTGTGTGTCAGAATATGGTTTGCGTTTGGGCAGTCAGCTGTTTATTAAGGAGATGTCTGGTAGCGGGTTGGCCACCAGAGACGGGAACCTGCATGAGGGAGATATCATTCTGAAGGTCAGAACCTCACAGTGTCACCTGTCTCACTCTCTCCTCAGCAGCAGTGTGTCAGTAATAGTGTGTTGGTTTTGTGTCTCAGATTAATGGGACAGCCACAGAGAATCTGTCTTTGAGTGATGCTGGAAAACTGATTGAAAAATCCAAAGGAAAGCTGCAGCTGGTGGTCCAGAGAGATCGCAGGAAGGTTCTAGTTCGAGTCCCACCCATGGCTGACAGTGACTCGGAGCCAGATGGTGAGTTTATTTGCAGAAATTGCACAGATAAAAGATAATAAAACAGGCATAAAAAATTTTCTAACTAGAGACGAGACTCTAAATCCCTGAGAGACGAGACTCTAAATCTGCAGGACGAGACGAGACTCCAAAGCCGCGAGATTTAATGTTTTAAAGAATGAAATAAGGTGTTGTTGGTTCTTTTGCTCAGTGATGACTGTTTAACCTCCTGTTTGCAGATCTGTCTGAGATCGAGTCCTATCGTTCGTACTCTCCTCAGGATGACAGGCGGGCTCAGCACTCGAACCTCTCCCCACACTCCTCCAATGAACAACTGCAGGGAAAACACAGGTGAAGATCTGATTATTATTGACAGCCAGTAGAACTTAAAAAGGTCAGAACTGGAAGTGTTCCATCAGATCTTCAGCTCCACTCTTTAATCAGTGATGGAATATTGTACAAAGTAGTTCTTGTTCCTGAAGGTTTTGTGGTGTTCATACTAGTGCTGCACCAAACGATACTCAGTGAAGGTGTTAGAGACAGAGACAGAAACAGAGACGTGTATCGAGAGGGACATGTGGAGAGAGAGACAGAGATGGACTATTAAGTGTAGTATTGTGTAAAGGTTAAGGACATTGTGCAGTTTGGGGACTCCAGTAAGTCTTACTATGACAGTATAATTAAAGGGAGAATCAGAAGGTAATACGGACATGAGGGGTCTCTGGGATAGTCGACCCACCACACCACCATCACCAATCCTGATTGAACATGTAAGAGTGGAGGAATGACAGCATACAAATATCCCAGTTCACCAAACACTCCATCATCCTTCCAGTATACACCAGTATACGCCAGCATACGCCAGCATACACCATCATACGCCAGCATACACCATCATACGCCAGCATACACCATCATACGCCAGCATACGCCAGCATACGCCAGCATACGCCAGTATACGCCAGCATACACCAGCATACGCCAGCATACAACCACCGGCATACACCGGCGTACACCGGTATACTCCAGCATACAGCCGGTATACCCCGCATACGCCAGCATACATAACTCAGTATACACCAGCATACGCCAGCATACGCCAGCATACGCCAGCATACACCAGCATCATACGCCAGCATACACCAGCATACGCCAGCATACGCCAGCATACGCCAGCATACACCGGTATACCCAGCATACGCATCAGCATACGCCCGCTACCAGCATACGCCAGCATACACCAGATCCAGCATACGCCAGCAGCATACGCCAGCATACGCCAGCATACGCCAGCATACGCCAGCATACGCCAGCATACGCCAGCATACGCCAGTATACGCCAGTATACGACAGCATACGCCAGCATACACCAGCATACACCAGCATACACCAGCATACACCAGCATACACCAGCATACACCAGCATACACCAGTATACGCCAGCATACACCAGTATACGCCAGCATACACCAGTATACACCAGCATACGCCAGCATACGCCAGTATACGCCAGCATATACGCCAGCATACACCAGCATACACACCAGCATACAACCAGCATACTCCAGCATACGCCAGCATACCAGCCAGCATACACCAGCATACTACGCCGCATACGCCAGCATACGCCAGCATACGCCAGCATACGCCAGTATACGCCAGTATACGCCAGCATACACCAGCATACACCAGCACCATCTTACACCAGTATACACCAGCATACACCAGCATACGCCAGCATACGCCAGCATATGCCAGCACCAGCACCATCATACACCATCTTACACCAGCATACACCAGCACCATCTTACAACAGCATACACCAGCATACACCAGCACCATCTTACACCAGCATACACCAGCATACCTGGTGTCTTACACCAGTATACGCCAGCACCATCTTACACCAGCATACACCAGTATACACCAGCACCATTTTACACCAGCATACACCAGCACCATCTTACAAACACATACACAGTATCCCATAATACTATATGCCATCATACCTAGCATAACCAGTATACACCAGCACCATCTTACACCAGCATACGGCAGCATACACCAGCACCAGCACCAGCATACACCATTTTACACCAGCATACACCAGTCTACGCCATCATACACCAGCATAAACCAGCATACACCAGCACCACTTACACAAACTTACACCAGCACCATCCTAACACCAGCACCATCTTACACCAGCACCATCTTACACCAGCATACACCAGTATACATTTACATTTACAGCATTTGGCAGACGTTTTTATCCAGAGCAACTTGCATTTATCTCTTATATACAACTGAGCAATTGCGGGTTAAGGGCCTTGCTCAGGGGCCAAACAGTGGTAGTTTGGTGAAGCTGGGAATCGAACCCATAGTCTTCAGGTTGGTAGTCCACCACTTCCCCGCCAGCATACCCCAGCATACACTAGCATCAGCATACACCAGCATGAATCAGGGTTACTGTGTGTGTACACACTACTAATGTGTGTGTGTGTGTGTGTGTGTGTGTGTGTGTGTTGTTGGTGTGTGTTGCAGAAATGAGCCTCAGAGCAGATTGTCTAAATGGGTGCAATGCCAACACCATTCCAAGCTGCTCCGGAGAATTTTCCCCCTCCCCCCACTGAGGAAGACGAGCCTATGCTTGAGGAAATTCCAGGTACCACATGACCTTCGGATGGTAAATGTTTCAGGAGAAAATTGAGATTAATTACAATAATATTTTATTATTATCTCCAGTGACTGTTCCTGCACCCAAAATCAGCATTCAACCAAAAACCAAAGCTCTTTCAAAGGTTCCTCTGAAGCCGAGTGTGGAGGATCTGGAGACGTACGGGTGGGTATGAGTTCATCAGAAGTATTTATCTGTCTAGAACCTATCAGGCAGAAAACTAATCGACAGCTACATACAAAGACCTTTTACCACCCTGGACTACTATTTCCCAACGTGGTGTGTGTGTGTGTGTGTGTGTTTGTGCGTGTGCGTGCTTTGCGCTGTGCATGTGTTCTCAGGCTCACACGGTGATGGTGTGCTTTCCAGAAGGGTGAGAGTGTGGGTTTTGCGGCTAGCAGGAGAAACGATGTGGGAATATTTATAGCCAGTGTTCAGGGGACAGTCCGGCAGAGGTTGAGGGTTTGCGCCCCGGAGACCCCAGATTATGAAGGTATAAATAGTATATATATATATTATATATATATATACATTTAACTTCATTGTGGAAGGTACGGTTAGCAGAAGGGTTAAGGTCTTCTCAAGCTCCACAGTGGTTGAACTTGCCAGTGGTGGGGCTTGAACCCAGGTGTTTCTGTCTTCAATCAGTAACTCTCACCTTACCATTTGGAGCCACCACTTGCAGCCCAACCAACACCCTCAAACTCCCTACCCGCAGTTAAAACCCCAATTGTAAAACATGCCTCTGTCCTGCCCCCAACCCCGCCCCCCCAACACACAACACACACCCCCCCTCATCCATAAAAAAAAAAAAATTTCTAATATTCATCATCACTTCCACTGAGCTCTGTGTACCTGATAACTGGCCCCCTGGTGTTCAGTGAGGTTTAAAGAAAGTGATTATTAGTTTTAGTGTTTGTTCCTTTGAAGGTGAATAATGTGGATTTCCGTGGAATGGTGCGAGAGGACGCCGTGCTCTACCTGCTCGACATTCCTAAAGGACACGATGTCACCATTCTGGCTCAGAGCAAACCGGACGGTACCAGTTTCTTTTCCAGAACATTTCACTTTGGTTCTGTTATTAAACCGGGTGTTAATGGGTTTGGTCATGTGACTGATGGTTGCAGTGTTTAAGGACATCGTGGCATCGGGTCGAGGAGATAGCTTCTACATCAGAACTCATTTTGAACATGAGAGAGACACGCCACAAAGTCTGTCCTTCAGCAGGGGAGACATCTTTAAAGTGGTGGACACGCTGTATGATGGGAAACTGGGCAGCTGGCTGGCCATCCGCACTGACCAGGACAACCAGCTGCAGGAGAAAGGAGTCATCCCCAGCAAGAGCAGGTGGCCGAAGTGTGTGTGTGTGTGCGTGCGTGCGTGTGCATGCGTGTGCGTGCGTGTGCACCTGGATGTGTCTGAGATTGTGCGAGTGCGTGTATGTGTGTGTGTGCACCTGGATGTTGCTGAGATTGTGTGTGTGTGTGTTGGATGAAGGTTAGTGATGTCATTAAGGTGCCATTATCTTGGCCGATTCCCACAGAGCTGAACAGATAGCCAATGTACAGAACGCTCAGAAAGGATCAGCCAATGACAGAGGAGATTTCTGGAGGCTAAGAGGTCAAAGGGCAGCAAAGAAAAAGGACCTTCGCAAGAGCAGAGAGGACCTTACTGCTAACCCCATCACCACCCGCTTTCCCGCCTACGAGAGGGTGGTGCTCAGAGAGGGTACGCCCCCACACCCAAACCACACCTACACCTCTTACCCACACCCAAACCACACCTACACCTCTCACCCACACCCAAACCACACCCAAACCACGCCCCTTACCCACACCAAAACCACACCCAAACCACACCCACACCCAAACCACATCTCTCACCCACACCCAAACCACACCTACACCTCTCACCCACACTCAAACCTCACCCACACCCAAACCACATCTCTCACCCACATCTCTAACCCACACCCAAACCACACCTACACCTCTCACCCACACCCAAACCACACTCAAATCTCACCCACACCAAAACCACACCTACATCCACACCCAAACCACACCTACACCTCTCATCCACACCCAATCCACACTTTCCCCTACAGTTGCCTGTCACCCCTACAACACACCCAAACTTTTAACACACAATACAGCTTCACTTGTTTCTTTATACTGTATGATTCTGTGTTTGCTGTAGTTATACTTTTATCTCTGCAGCCGGGTTCCGGAGGCCCGTGGTTCTGTTTGGTCCAATAGCTGATGTGGCAAGTGAGAAACTCGCAGATGACCTGCCTGAAGAGTTCATCATCGCAAGTGAGTGTTAAATTACCTGATATGAGCTCCTGAGCTGCAAACGTGTAACTGTTTGTGTGTCATTTACTGTGTGTGTGTGTGTGTGTGTGTGTGTGTCTTTGTGTGCGCACACGCAGAACGAGAACCTAAAGATGCAGGGTCAGAGAAGTCCTCAGGTGTGGTGAGACTGAACACTGTGCAGCAGATCATTGAACAGGTCAATTCAAACACCCCCAGCTGTCTCCAGAACTCTGCCCAGTAAACCCCACACAGTGCTCAACACTCTTGGTGTCTCTCGCTGTCTCTCTCTCTCTCTCTCTCTCTCTCTCTCTCCAGGATAAGCATGCCCTGCTGGATGTCACCCCGAAGGCAGTGGACACTTTGAACTATACCCAGTGGTACCCCATTGTGGTGTTCCTGAACCCCGACAGTAAGCAGGGCGTGAAGACCATGAGGAACCGCCTGATCCCGGGTTCAAACCGCAGTTCACGTAAACTGTACGAGCAGGCGGTCAAACTGAAGAAGACCTGCTCTCACCTCTACACCGGTCAGTGAAGATTCTGTTCACCGAAGTTACTAGACTGTAGTATGGAAACCCACTCATGATCCGGGCCGAATCCTAACGCTGGTAGAATGTAACTGCTATGTCCAGTTCTTCTCTGCTCTCTTTTAGACAGTCTGTGTCTGTGGGTCTCTGTGTTCTAACGTCAGTTCTGCAGCCTTTATTCTTTTATTATTGTTATTATTAATTATTTTTCCACTTTTCTTATCACTTCCTCATGGTTTCTAAGATTCTTCTGAGACGTTTACAGCATTTGGCAGATGTCCTTATACAGAGCGACTTACATTTATCTCTTTTATACAACTGAACAATTGAGGGTTAAGGGCCTCACTCAGGGGCCCAACAGTGGTGGCTTGGTGGTGGTGGAATCAAACCCCGGCCTTTCGGATATCAGTCCAACACCTTAGTTACTAAGCCACCACTTTCCTACAGTAACACACACTCGGCCCGCCTCATAAACATCACTTTACAACTTTTAAATGCATTTTTCTTTTACAGCGACGGTGGATCTGAACTCGGCTCACGATGCCTGGTACGGAAGTCTGAAGGAGACGATTCGGGAGCAGCAGGATAAAGCAGTGTGGGTCTGCGAGAGTAAAGTAAGCTGCACATTTACACTCACCTGATCTCCATTTGATTCGGGACCTTCTGCTGACCCACCTCTCTCTGTTGCTTTAGCTGGACAGCGCTGAGGAGGACCTGGACCTCCATGATGACCGCATGTCCTACCTGTCGGCCATGAGCGCAGATTATCTAAGCATGGACAGCCGTCTAACCAGTGACTATGATGACACGGCGGATGAGGGCGGAGCCTATACCGATAACGAACTGGACGAGACAAATGACGAGCCGCAGGTATCGGGGATGAGACACTCCTCGGAGCCTGCAGACCAGGTAAGCGACCCTCATCCTTACAGTGCCATGCCTACACCTAATTACACATCACCAAAATTATTGCCAACAGAATCAACAGAATTGTTTGTTTAAAAAAAATCCAATTATACGATTAGGATTATTTTAGCTCTGAGTTCATAATGGAACTGATTATCTACACATCGTAACTTTCTGCCCTCCCACTGCAGAGACCCGCCCCCGTGCCCCGCATGAAACGAGCCGGAAGCAGAGAGGTACTGCGAGACCCCAGTCCTCCGCCCTCTTTCATTCCAGAACCCCCAAAGGTAACGACCGCCAGTACGGCTTTCAGAGTCTGTCTGTACTGTAAACCAGCATCACACAGCTGTTCTCAACACACAGTTCACACTCGCACAGATTCTGCACCAACACTCTGCATCACAGCTACACTAAAATGTCTGCACCCTCTGAACATACAGACATTCTAAACGAGTGTAATAGTCAATCATTCCATTCTATTCTTACTGGAACTGTGAGACTCAAACCCTGTCCCAGCAGGACAATGTCCCTGTGCACAATGTCCCTGTGCACAAACCCCCTGATCTCCATAAAAACATGCTGTGTTCTGATTGGAGGAGAAGAACTCTCCTGTTCTGTACAGAGTTCTGATTCTGACTCCACCCCTTTAAACTGAACACCTTTGGGATGAACTGAAACCCCAACTGAACCCCAGACCTCCAAACCTCAACATTAGTGTCTGATCTCACTCGTACTATTGGAACTGAATGATCAAATCCACACAGTTGGTGATGTCTGTGTCTGTTGTGGAGTCAGTGGTTTTATGGAGTTTTGGTGACAGCGATCTGATCTCAGTGCTCCATGTGTGTGTCAGGCTCGGTCTCAGAGACAGCCCAGTGAGTCAGGCAGCACGGTGAGCGGTGATGTTAACACCAAGCCCCCACCCCCTCCCGTCGCACTCAAACCCAGTTTTCCAGCTCGAGGTGCTCCGACTCAGGAACCCGCCTCAGATACTGAAGATCCTGCTAACCGCTCATTCCTAGGGAAAGTAAAGGCTTTCGAAAAGATGGATCATCTCGCTCGAGCACAAAGAATGCTGGAACTACAGGAGGCTGAACATGCCCGGGTCAGTGTCTCTCACACACAAACACACACATAGACAATGCCTCTTATTCACCATGAAGCAGCTCCATCAGATTTACCCGCTGGTTTGATGGACTCAGTATTGCATTATCGTGTGGCTGCAGTTCGAGATTATCAGGAAGTGAATCTGTGTTTTTTCTCTGCAGTTGGAGATTTCTCAGAGACACCCGGATATTTACGCCGTGCCTGTTAAACCCAAACCCGGTGCCACCCGCACACCTGCCAGGTGAGTCTGTGTACTGTGAGAGTGTGTGTGAGCGTATAAGTGGTGTGTGTGTGTTTTAAAACTCTGCTGGATTTTGTTAGTTCCAGTTTGAACCCTGTGCAACGCGGAGGAGCTGTTGAAGATTCTGATGCGTCTCGTCGTGGATATTATAACCCTCAGAAATACAACGACACTGAGCTGTAATGTGCCCTCCCACCCCATCCTTACCGCCCTGTGTCGCCCCACCCCATCCCCACCACCCCCCCACCCCAACCTTTTTTTTTTTTTTTTTTTTTTTTATGTGTATCTTTTGATCAGAAACGGATTGTCTGTGTTTTCTAATGAATCGAATGGAATTAAAACTGAGCTTTAAGATGAAATATTTCACATTTATACCTTTTTATAATTTTTACACTGGATTTCATGTTAATTAATAAATTCACACACACACATGCACTGCATTGTGATGTGCATTTACACACTAATAATGATGGATCATGAGGTCTGTGATTTTTAATTAACTTTCTGTAAACTCACAAAATTAAACTTGAATAAATCAAAAATCTTCAGTTTTATTTCTGTTCATGAGTTTGTGATGTTTCTCAGTGAAGGAGTAAAATTACACACACATCCTGACAGGCTGATCTTCAGACCGCAGCTGAGTGCTGGATCTCTGCAGGTTGAGTCTCCAGCTGGAGAAAGGCATTTTAATGGCATGAGAACGAACCGAGTTTCTTTAGTTCCTTTGATTTATTGATCCAGTAAGATTTTTTCATAAACGCAGAAACTTTCAGCTGAACAAAACCTATAAATCTTCTGATTAAGAAAAGCGAGTGAACGGATGGAGATCGCTGTGAAACATTACCATTTGCTGATTTAGTGATCTCTCCAGAATAAAAACACTAAAACTCAAAGCTAAAATTACATCAGATTTAAACAAAACATGACAGAAACCAGACTGTGGTAATGATCTCACACTGCATTCAGACATATTCAGATCAGAGAGTTAGCAGCTAACGCAGATTTAAATATTTAAGTAGGAAACGTGGTAAAGTTATAAATAGGATGTAAAGTAAGTGTGAGCAAAGTGTGTGTGTGAGTGGAGTGTGTGAGCAGGATCAGATGTAGACAGGTTGCTCCTGTGCTGTTAGCAGGCGGTACATGGCAGCAGGCATGGTCTTCATGTGGATCTGAAAGGAGGAAGAAAAAAAAATTAATAAGCAGAAAAAAGTCAAACACCACCACTCAAACTAACCTCACTATAGTAACTAGTCTGTCAGAAGAAATCAATAACGAATGTAATGAGTAATCTCTCGGGTGTTCGGTTAGAGCGATGTCATCTCTCGGGTGTTCGGTTAGAGTGATGTCATCTCTCGGGGTGTTCAGTTAGAGTGATGTCATCTCTCGGGGTGTTCGGTTAGAGTGATGTCATCTCTCGGGTGTTCGGTTAGAGTGATGTCATCTCTCGGGGTGTTCGGTTAGAGCGATGTCATCTCTCGGGGGGTTCGGTTAGAGCGATGTCATCTCTCGGGTGTTCGGTTCTCTCTCGGGGGTGTTCGTTGTATTAGAGCGATGTCATCTCTCGGGTGTTCGGTTAGAGCGATGTCATCTCTTGTTCTGTTAGAGTGGGGTTCGGTTCGAGAGCGATGTCATCTCTCGGGGTGTTCGGTTAGAGCGATGTCATCTCTCGGGGTGTTCGGTTAGAGCGATGTCATCTCTCGGGTGTTCGGTTAGAGCGATGTCATCTCTCGGGGTGTTGTGCGAGCGATGTCATCTCTAGGGGTGTTTCGGTCTTAGAGCGATGTATCTATCGGGGGTTCGGTTAGGAAGAGAGCGATGTCATCCTCGGGGTGTTCGGTTAGAGCGAGTGGTCATTTCGGTGGTGTTTTAGCGATGTCATAGAGTGGGGTTTTTGTCATCTCTCGGTTAGGCGATGTTCGTGCAGAGTGATGTCATCTCTCGGGTGTTCGGTTAGAGTGATGTCATCTCTCGGGGTGTTCGGTTAGAGTGATGTCATCTCTCAGGTGTTCGGTTAGAGTGATGTCATCTCTCGGGTGTTCGGTTAAACTGCACTGCACTGTAGCTGAAGAGAGGCGAGTGTGTGTAAAGTGATTTATGATGTGTGTTTCTTCACCTCTCCAACTGCGCTGGAAAGGATGTGTACAATCTTCTCATGGGGCGTGGCCACCACACTCTGTCCGTTAATCTCGATGATGCGGTGACCCACTCTGACTCCGCCCCTTTCTGCAATACCCCCTCGCATCAGACTGCAAATCTGCAATCAGGAAAACATGTTTTACGCAGATTAAAGTATCAGATTGAACTTTCAGTTTTTCCGTTTACTCAGTAAAGTTGAACATTCACTTTAGTTTGTTTATTTATAAAAAAATATTATTATTGTTACCTTAAATGAATATTTTTACTCAGGATGTATTATTCGTTTAATTTTAAGTCAACACACACTTCTGGGCTGTAAGTAGATGTGATCTCTAGCAGGAATCTAAATATTTATCACTCTACCATGCACCACAGGGTTATAAGTTTTACTTTCAGAGTTACACACAATGCCCTTCTGCACGCTGAAGCCCAGCTGGTAGCGCAGGTCGGGTCTGCGGATCAGGACCATGGTGACTGGAGGACATCTGACGATGTTCATCTTCACCCTGCACTGAGACTTCAGGCCCTGAGGACGGGGTGCATGAACATACTAACTGAGTGCTGGAGCTCACCAACTTCAATGTTTAATAATAATGTATTTCAATTCCAGAGCAATGGAGAGTGAGTGAAAAAGGTAAAGAAGCGAGAGCAGGCAGGTTGGAATGGGTGGAGAAACGTGTCAGGAGTGATGTGTGACAGGAGAATATCAGCTAGAATCAAGGGGAAGGTGTACAAGACAGTGGTGAGACAGCTATGATGTATGGTTTAGAGACAGTGGTGAGACAGCTATGATGTCATCGTGTATAGTACACTTGGTGAGGACAGTTATGATGTATGGTTTATAGACGGTGTTGAGGACAGCTATTGATGTATGGTTTAGAGTCAGTGGTGAGACATCGAGCTGTATGGTTAGAGACAGTGGTGAGACAGCTATGATGTATGGTTTAGAGACAGTGGTGAGACAGCTATGATGTATGGTTTAGAGACAGTGGTGAGACATCGTATATGTATGGTTTGAGAGACGGTGTTGAGACAGCTATGATGTTATGGTTTATGACAGTTGTGAGGACTTTATGATGTATGGTTTAGAGACGGTGTGAGAGCAGCGATTATGTATGGTTTTAGAGTCGTGGTGAACCCGCTATGATGTATGTTTAGAGACAAGTGGGAGACAGCTATCGGTATGGTTTAGAGACAGTGGTGAGACCGGCGTATGATGTATGGTTTAGAGACCATGGTGAGACAGCTGTGATGTATGGTTTTGGAGATCCAGTGTGAGACAGTTATGATGTATGGTTTTAGAGAACGGTGGGAGACAGCGAGGATGTATGGTTTAGAGACATGGTGAACAGCTATATGTATGGTTTAGAGACGGTGGGTGAGACAGTTATGATGTAATGGTTTAGAGACGGGGTGAGACAGCTATGATGTAGTTTAGAGTCCAGTGGTTTAGACAGCTATGATGTATGGTTTAGAGACAGTGGTGACCAGCTCTGAGTAATGTTTAGAGACATGGTGAACAGCTATGATGGATGGTTAGAACAGTGTGAGACACATTAGGTATGGTTTAGATACCGTGGTTAACCAGCTATGATGATGGTTGCAGAGACCGTGTGAGAACAGCTAGATTAATGGTTTTAGATACAGTGGTGAGACAGCTATGGATGTTAATATTAAAGACAGTGATGAAACACTATGATGTCTGATTAGTTCATCAGGGGACAGATCATGTTAGATGTTTGTTGGGAAAAGTCGGGAGTCCATGCGTGGGTTTGGACATGTCCAGATGGTGGGATATTGAAATATTTTGGTTGGAAAAGAAGGATGTTAGACAATGAGCTACCGGCAGAAGTAAGAGGAAGACCAGAGAGGAGTATATGGATGCCGATAAACGAGGACATAATTAGTGTGTGTGGTGAAGTCGGGTACAGAGAATATTGTGAGGTGAACAGATATTCGCTGTGGCGACCCTAGAAATTTAACAGCCAAGGAGAAGAATAGATTTCAATTCTCTCAGCTGTCTCACTCTCACTTACTGAACACTTCCCGAACTGCAGCTAAGTTACGAGAGGAGGTGGGGAGGTAAGACATGATGATATGATTGATTTGAGGGTAAGAGTTAGTGAGTTAAAGTTTGAGCATACATCCTTTGACGCTGATGTTGACTATGATAGTGATGATTGTCATGATTATGATGGTGATTAGAATGCTCACTTTGGAAGCTGTACCTTATGATGCTGTGGCAGGTGGATACTGCAAACCCACCAACTTTTCCATTCACAGTCATGATCTATCTCCGATGTTCAGACATCCATCTGGCTGCAGGTCCATCATGCCTCAGACTGGCATAATGACAGTGGTAAGATGAGCCCCAGCCATATTCCCTATCACCACCCCAACATCTCACCCTTTTGCTTCTCTCTTACACCTGTCTCACACACACCAACCTCAATCTCTGGGACATCAGGATTGTCCCCTTCTCCCTAATTAGCACCTTAAAGAGATGTAGTAGTGCATGTTTCATTAGTGTGGAGTATATGAGTGTATGTGACTTTATATGAGTATGGGATGCTGAGTGTATGCGAGTGTATTCGAGTGTATGCGAGTGTTATGTGAGTGTGTATTTGAGGTGTAATGCGAGTGTATGTGAGTGTATTTACTATGTGAGTGTATGTGAGTGTATTGATTGTATGTGAGTGTATGTGAGTGCATGTGGACTGCATGTCAGTGTATGTGACTACATGTGACTGCATGTGAGTGATGTTACTATGTTAGTATATGGATATGGGATGTGAGTGTATTGAGTCTGTGAGTGTATGTGACTGTAGGTGACTATGTAAGGTATGTGACTGCATGGAGTATATGAGTGTATGTATGTGTATGTGACTGCATGTGAGTGTATGTGACTGCATGTGAATGTATGTGCCGGCGTGTGAGTGTATGTGCGTGCATGTGGAGTGTATTGAGTGTATGTGACTGCATGTGAGTGGATGTGACATGGAGTGTGATGTGAAGTGTATGTGAAGTGTATGTGAGTGTATGGTGAGTGCATGAATGTATGTGACTGTAGGTGACTATTTAAGTGTATGTGACTGCATGTGCTGTATGATTGGTATGTAAGTGTTAAGTGACTGCCATGGAGGTATGTGACTGCATGGAATGTATGGCCCGGCGTGTGAGTTATTGACTGCATGTGAGTGTATGTGACTGCATTAAGTGTATGACTGCATGTAAGTGTAGTGACGTGCATGCGATGTATGTGTCGGCGTGTGTGTTGTATTTCTGGCATGTGGATGTAAATGTGACTGCATGTAAGTGTCGTGTCATCTCATTCACTGGCTTGAGTGTATGTGATTGTCATGTGACTAGTGATGTATTTGGACGTAAAAATGTGAGTGGTAATGTGACTTGTTAGTGTATGTGAGTGTTGTGAGTGTATATGAGTGTATGTGAGCTGTATGTGACTAGTGATGTATTTGACTATTAGAGTGTATGTGAGTGTATGTGACTATGTGAGTGTATGTGACTATGTGAGTGTATGTGAGTGTATGTGAGTGTATGTGAGTGTATGTGAGAGTTGACTTACGTCTCTGCAGTTCTCAGACTTGGAAAAGTGAATGAGGTCTCGTTGTACATGTCCTGATGCTGAGCAGTCACTGACTCTTTCTGACTCAGATCCCAGATTGATCCCGTTCGCCCGCAAAAACTCCTGAGGAGGCCACGCTAACGGACTGACCAATGGACTGAGCGATCACTGAGCCTGTGGATGACAATAAAAGATAGTGTGGAAAGAAAAGAATTTTAATGTTTAGATCTGAATGGTGGAATGAAGCCCGTCGCAAAAATGCGCTCACGTCCTCTGACTCAAACACATGGCAGATCATCCGGTACTGCTGCCGTTCATCCTGTGCCTCGGCCGAGTCCAGCTGCTCCCGAGAGCTGTGTGAGAGAAGCACTTTTTTCGTGCCATCAGGACCACAAATTTCCGATGTCTGCAATGTATGAGATGGTCTCAAAGGATGGTCCAACATTATCTCCTGCCAAAGATCAGATAAAACATTCAATATAAAACACCAACTATCCCAAACCTGTGTATGTGTGTGTGTCTTTGTGTGTGTGGTGTGTGACGAGAAACATAGAGAGAGAAAGAGAAGAGAGAGAGAGAGCCGAGATAGTCAGAGAGAGAAAGGAGAAGAGAGAGCAATAGAGACAAAGGAAAGAAAGAAAGAGCGAGAGAAGCAGAGATAAACGGGGGGGTGGTGGGGGGGGGGTGTGATTTACCTTAGTGTCGCATTTGAGTTTGAGAACTTTAATTCTCTGTGGGACACCAACAGATCACCTCTGTGACGAGATAAATTTTAAACGCCTCCTGGCATCCGGTCCAAAGATGCAGAACACACACTTGTGGAGAACAACACATAACTCTCTATCGTCTAATTACACACACACACCATACCTCAATTTTATTTCATTTTATTCATCTTCTATCTATCTGCTGTATCTATCTGCTATCTATCTGTTTCCTTATCTTCTGTCGTTATCCTGTCTAATGCTTCTATCTTCCATCTGTCTATCTATCTATCTATCTATCTATCTAGCTATCTATCTATCTATCTATCTATCTTGTCTATCTATTCTATCTATCTATCTATCTATCTGTCTATCTGTCTATCTATCTATCTGCTATCTATCATCATCGGGTCTCTGTACAGTCTGTTAGAGAAGTTAGTGAATTGATGCCTAAACACTGGTAATTATTAGCTGGTTGTAGATCGCCCAGCCTTGAGTCTCACCCGGACACGGGTCATGGAGTTCTGAGACTGCTGCATGCGAGCACTCTTACTCGATGTGTTTCCGACTGCGCTGCGTTGAACCCAAAAAATGGCGCAAAAATGATCCCATCGATTAAATCTCGGATCACATGGTCTGAACTGATCACTGATCCCAGATCAAACCCTGAAATTAGTAAACATTACTTAAATCACACAAACACTGCCAGTGAATATAATGTTCACATCACACGCATACACACATATTGAAGAAAGACATCACCAACACACACACACACACACTGCTGAGTTCTAAATAATCAGGTTACGGATGAATTCCAATAAAAAGCATCGATTTATTGTTGTGATTAAAGTGAAATAAAAAAATTTAGATGGATATTAAGTTCCTCCACGGGGTTCCTGATGAGTTTCCTACAGCAGCACATCTTCAGGTTTCACTCCATCTCCATTCAGTTCAGTTCAACACTGAAACTTACCATCAACATACACAGGAAACACAGCCAGGTTTCTTCTGAGCTGTGAAGAAAAACCAGATGTTAAAATATTGTTCAGGTTTACAGACAGTTTAAGGAGAGTAGATCACCTCCTCAGCTCCTGGTAAACTGGGACGGATGTCTGCTTTATTGTGTTCAGGAGTTCTGGATGATTCTGCTCCCTGAGAAACAACCAGATCTGCAGCTGAAACCTGGAAAGATGTCTGATGCAGAAGAGCACAATCTGAATGAATACAGAGTGAGAATCAGCTGAGATGAAGATGAGCAATGTGGTGTGCTTGGAGTCTCACCATGTTCTGAGGAGAAGACAAGGAAGAGGGAAGCTGTGGCTGGCTCTCATCGTCAGGACTGACATCTCTCCTCCTCACCCACAGCGGTTCTTCGGGTTTGGCGGCCGTGTATGGTGAACGCATGGTCTTCATTTTCACCTCCTCTATCGCATCCCTTATGTCTTTTATTGCCAGAGAAGTCACATCACCAGATGTGTTTACAGATTTTTGCATATCTTGTGGTCTGTTTTCTATACAGCCATGTTCCAGTTTCTCTTCTCCATCACATTGCTCCTTTCTGCTCTTTGAACATTCCTGTTCTTCATCACGTCTCCAAACCTTCTCCCTGCCTCTATCAGGACTGCTAGCTTCATCTCCTGACTGTTCATCATAGTGGTGCAGTCTGGAACCAACAGAAGCCGATGCTCTTTGGTCCACACGCAGACTAATCTGAGCCTCACTGCTGGACATGTCATGGTTTTTCTTGAAGCTCTCCTGTTCCTCAGAGTGTTCCTGGTCTGGGTCAAACACCTCTCTGTCTGATGTCACTGGGTAAAAGGTTGGACAGACTGTAGGATATGTAGTAGAACATGCTTCTGAGCTGGAGTCTGAAAATGTTCCTTCACTGGTTTGGAATTCCTGGTGGCTTTCAGATGTGCTAGTGGCGGTGAGATGATTAGGTTCTTTTATGAGCTCAATGGGGAAACCTGAAAAAGTCTGAGATTGAAAATGAGGTGGAGGCTGATGTGGAAATTCCTCAAAAGGTGGAACATCCACTCTGATAGGCCTGGACCTTCTACTAGTCTTCTTACTGCCCTTTGAGCCACCAGTGTTTACCACAGCTTGCTTTTCCATTTGTTCTTTCTGATTAGCCTTTCGGTAAGACTCCATCCCCTCGTCCTTTTTCTCCTGACATTCGTCTACCTCCCACTTGTCTGTCTCATGCTTGCACTTCTCTGTCTGCTCTCTCTCTCCAGGCTGGGCCTCGGTCTGCTCAAAGTGTGCGTAAAGACTGCTCTCAGTACTGGAGGAACAATGAAGGTGTGGACTTCCTTTATCTTGCTTGTCTACAGGTGTTACCTCTTCTGAAGAAGAGATTAATTCATTCTGAGAAGGATTCAGATCTTCCTGTGGGGATGGAGTCAGCACTTCCTGAGAAGACTCCTCAGGAGACAAAGCGTCCAGAGTTGGACTAATCTCAGGGCCATTGGGGGGCGCAGGCACTGCAGGAGAGTTTTGTCGAGGTGTTTGATGATGTCCTCCATCACCACCACCACGTCGATTGCTTGACCCAGCTGGACGAGCATTCTGACCTGGCTTTGCATCCCCACCCTCACTGGCTCCCCCTAGAGTGTGGCTGGGGACGTGTCTTCGGCTGCGTCGTAGTGGAGCTCGGTTACCTCCAGGCTGCTGTTGGTGTGAATGTCGATGGTAGTGGTGCTGTACATGATGATGATGATTATGGCCATTCCCCAGTTCCTCCTGGCTGTTCAGCTGACATGGCCTCCACCTGGGACGCCCTCCTTCTGCGGGTGTACTGTTTGGCTGCAGAATACGCTGAGGGGGCGGGGCTTTAGACCCTGCCTCCTCACTCTGACTCATGGTGTGATAATGTTGAACAACCTAGAAGATAAATAAAATGAGGAGTGTGAGTGTTGGATAAACTGAGTCTGAGAGCAAACTCTCTGAACGTTCCAGACCTTTTCACAGCAGGTATGTTGCTTTAGGGATTAGACCTCATTTCCAGTGAAGTAAACCGGATAAAGTGAGATTTAATGCAAAAGATCTGGCGGAAGGTTACAGACGACAAGGTCACAACATTTAAAGACTCAAACCGAACCAGTCAGCAGCAGTTTAAAAGCTGATCTTCCAGACGAACACTGCGGTCTGTGAATTTTGTTCTCTGGAATTTTTTAACTGTTTTTTATGTATTACATTTTCTCAGCTTCTAGTTTTAAAAAATCTGGTGTCTCTGGTGTCTCTGGTTTCTTTGGAGTCTCTTCAAGTTCAAGTTCAAGGAGCTTTATTGTCAGTTCAGCCGTATATCGCAGATGCAGTACACAGTGAATGAGATAATGTTTCTCCAGGACACAAAACATAGAATTACACAAAACAACAAAGAGCCACTAAACAGGATAGACATAAAGTGCATGTGTGCAACCTAGTGCAGAAACCGTGCAGAAACCCTGCAGCACAGTGCAGAAACCGTGCAGAAACAGTGCAGAAACCGTGCAGTGAGATAAGAACAGCTTATTAAAATATTACAGAAAACGAATGAAATGGAAAAGGAATGAAAAGGAACTGACCACTCATTGGACGGCAGTCTATTAAGAAGCTCCAAAAACACAACATTTACACTCCCTCATAGTCCAACTACACACACATTGTTTGATAAACAACAAAGAAAGCCCACATAAAAATTAGAGGAACATGAAGCTGAGCACCAGAACCTCCTGACCACCAACATCTGACACTTCTTTCTCATTTGTTCACTTATGAAATTTGAGATTTTTTAAAACTCCACAGAAATATTCAGATCATTTGAGAGTGACCGGAATGCTCAGATCACATGGTACAGCATGGACGACTGAGGTCTCAGGGTTCTTTTCAGATCCCTGTGCCAAAGAGTCGCCAGTCTCCTGCCTCTGACTACCATCCCATTGTGATGAAGTGCTTCAAAAGGCTTGACATGAGGCACATTAAGACCCTGCTGCCTCCCACACTGGACCCATTACAGTTCGCGTACCGTCCGAACCGTTCCACAGACAATGCCAGTGCCACAACCTTCCATCTGGCCCTCACACACCTGCACCATTAAGTCACAAATGCTGTTCATAGACTTCAGTTCAGCATTTAACACAATCATCCTTCAGCACCTGATCAAAAAGCTGAGGCTGCTGGGACTGAACACCTCCATCTGCAACTGGATCCTGGACTTTTTGACTCAGTCAGTCCGGATTGAAAGCAGCATCTCCAGCACCACCACACTAAACACTGGGGCCCCGCAGGGCTGCGTGCTCAGCCCACTGCTGTTCACTCTGCTGAGTCATGAGCTGTGAAGCAACGCACAGCTCAAATCACATCGTCAAGTTCGTCGATGACACGACCGTGGTGGGTCTCATCAGGAGGTGCAACAGCTAACGGCTTGGTGTAGAGCCAACAGCCTGTCTCTGAACGTCGACAAGACTAAGGAGGTAGCTGTTTACTTCAGAAGAGCAAAGAGCGACCACTCTCCGCTAAACATCAATGAATCTTCTGTAGAGATCGTCAAGAGCACAAAATTCCTTTTCAGGAAAACCTCACCTGGTCACTTAACACCAGCTCCATCAGCAAAAAAGCCCAGCAGCGCCTCTACTTCCAGCGAAGACTGAGGAAAGCCCATCTTCCACCTCCCATCCTGACCATGTTCTACAGAGGGACCATCGAGAGCATTCTGAGAAGCTGCATCACTGCCTGGTTTGGGAACTGCATCATTTCGGATCATAAAACCCTGCAGAGGAGTGAGAACAACTGAGAAGGTCATCTCATTCTCTCTTCCATCCATAATGGACGTTTACACCACACGCTGCACCTACAAAGCCAAAAGCATTGTGTAACAGTTTCCTAATCTCAAACCATCAGGTTTCTCAACACACTGACCTGAACTACCTCAACTCGCAAACTTAAACCTAAACTTAAACTCCTGCAACATCCAACAACCACTGCTACAAACACCACTCACAACATCTCCATCAGCCTATAAACTCACAGGACACAAAGGAATGTGTGTGTGTGTTTGTGTGTCTGTGTGTAAGAGACAGAGAGAAAGAGAGTCCCAGATGGTCTGTGTATGTAGGCAGTATCATCACACACCCCCAGAGCACACACACACAAACAAACACACACACAAGTGACAATTTGCCCATCACAGAAGGAGAATTTATCTCATCATGACCTAATAGACCTGCTGCACCTTATCATCATCATCACCATCACCATCACCATCATCATCATCATCACCATCATCATCACCATCATCATTCCCATCATCATCATCACCATCATCATCATCACCATCATCATCACCATCATCATCACCATCATCATCATCACCATCATCATTCCCATCATCATCACATCACCATCGTCACCATCATCATCATCACTACCACAACATTAACACCTCTGTCATCAGCAGCAGTGTGGACGTACACACACTGACGGATCTGTCAGTCATTTAGACAGCAGCACACTTTAACACACACTTTAACACACACACACAAACACGGGATCTGTGAAGGATCTGAGACTGCTGTGGTTTTTCCTCTACAGCTCTGATCATCAATGACAATATTATTCATATCATTATTATTATTTTACACATCACTGTTAAAAACACAGTCGGATTTAAAGCTCCACTCTGGTGTGTGTGTGTGTGTGTGTGTGTGTGTGTGTGTGTGTGTGTTATAATCCTTTGATCCCTACAGAGGTTTTAAATCTCTTCCCGTTTTATCCGATGACAGCTGTGCGGATCTGTCTCACTCACGCGCGCTTTTAAGGTCATGCTGCGTGATGAGGAGCGCGTGATGATGCGGGGAGATGCGTGACCGCGCACTGGTACCTGTTAGGACGCGACTGGATGATGAAGCACCGCTCGGTTCTGTGGGTCCATGTTCTCCTGAACGAGAGCAGCGCAGTGCGCGTGCAGAGCCCAACCAGATCACCGCTGCATCCTCCGCGACACACCCTGCGCGCGCACGCACACACGCAAACACACACACACTCACCATGATCGTAAAAAATACTGTATACAGTCACAACAGCGACCTCTACAGGAGACACGTCATCAGCGCATCGGCGTTTCCATGACAACCGAATGACGCAGCGCTTTCAGCACGTTGGGTAACGCTGAGCTCGCGCGGCCAAGAAGACGTCAGACTGACAGCTTTTAATAACGTCACGAAAATCTAACCAATCAGAGTGACTTCCGAGGTCAGTCACCAGTTCGTGGGCGTGGCGTCTGAGCTAAAGCGAAGTGTATCCAGTAGAGGGCGCTTGAGTTAAATCTGTACTATTATGTTTTATTTGTATATACATGTGTAATTTTTATTTTCGAGTCTAAACTGTTATTTAGTTAATTAATATTTTTTAAATGTATTAAAACAAAAAGATTATCAACGGAATGTTTTTCTGTACTTCCGCGGTTTTGCCAGCAACAAAGAACCGGAAGTGAATGCGCGTGCACGCTCATCGAAAATCTGGGTGAAAGGGCAGGAGTCGCGGTGTGTGTGTGTGTGTGAGAGAGAGAGAGAGAGAGAGAGAGAGAGAGAGAGAGAGAGAGAGTGAGTGAGAGAGAGATTGGAGAGAGGAACTTCACCGAGTTTCAGCAGGAATTCACTTCAGTTGTGATCTCTGAGTGTGAGGAGCCGAAGCACGTGCACAATGTTGCAGAACACAGGGTGAGTTCAACCCAAACACGGCTGAAGGTCACGTGACCGCGCGCTGAGACAGAAGTCTGTTTTATTGTCTTTAAATCTTTCTGCGCGTTTCAGCTTTGGGGTTCGAGCGCAGGTTCAGCTGTGTTATACTGGCACAGAGAGAGAGCTAGGGGCCTTTTTTAGGGGCCCAATCAGAGCAGCTTCACTGTGCCTGGACTTTAACCCTGATTTTAAAAAGGACGTCTTTAATACTTGCTGTTAATATTTGGTGCACGTGACCTAAGTTCTAATTGACGCATGCGCATGAAACGACATTGACTTTTATCCCGAGTGCCACTGTAGAAATGTTTTGTTCTTTAATCTGAACCCCTTCTGGTTGTGTGTGTGTGTGTGTGTGTGTGTGTGTGTGTTCTGTGATGCAGGAAGTTGTCAGGCTGCACTCTGTTTATCACCGGGGCGAGTCGGGGTATCGGGAAGGCCATTGCCCTGAAAGCTGCCCGCGACGGTGCCAATGTGGTGGTCGCTGCCAAGACGGCGGAGACGCATCCCAAACTGCCCGGAACCATTTACACCGCCGCACAGGAGAGTAAGAACCCTCTGCCACACACAGGGAAGGGAAGAAAGGGAAGGGAAGGGGACGGGAGGGGGTAGGGAAAAGGGAAGGGGAGGGAAGGGGGAGGGGAGGGGGAGGGAGGGGAGGGAGGGGAAGGGAGGTAGGGAGCGTTGATCAGTGTGTGTGTGTGTGTGTGTGTGTGAATGAGTGTGTGTGTGTGTGTGAATGAGTGTGTGTGGTGTTTGAATGTGGAATTAGTGTGTTGGTGTGTGATGTGTGAATGCATTGTGAGGTGTTGGTGTGTGAGTGTGTGTGTGGGTGTGTGTGTGTGTGATGTGTGTGTGTGTGTGACTGAGTGTGTGTGTGTGTGTGGGATGAGTGGTGTGTGTGGTGTGTGTGTGTGGTGTGTGGTGTGTGTGGTGTGTGTGTGTGGAATTGTGTGGTTGTGGATGTGTGTGTGTGGAATGTGTGTGTGGTGGTGTGTGTTGTGTGATGTGTGTTGAGTGTGTGTGTGAATGAATGTGTGTGTGTGTGTGTGTTGGTGTGTGGAGTGTGGATTTGGTGAATGAATGCGTGTGTGTGGTGTGTGAAGAATGTGTGTTTGTGTTTGTGTGTGGTGAATGAATGAGTGTGTGTGTTGTGTGTGTGGTATGTGTGTGATGTGTGTGTGTGTTTGGAATGAGTGTGGTGAATGAGTGTGTGGTGTTGTGGAAAGATGTTGTGTGTGTGTGTGGTGTGAAGAGTGTGTGTGTGTGTGAATGAGTGTGTGTGTGTGTGTAAATGAGTGTGTTGTGTGTGAATGAGTGTGTGTGGTGTGATGAGTGTGTGTTGGTGTGAATGAGTGGGTGGTGTGTGTGTGTGTGGTGAATGAATGTGTGTGTGTGTGGTGTGAATGATTGTGTGTGTGTGAATGAGTGATGTGAATGAGTGTGTGTGTGTGTGTAAATGGTTGTGTGTGAATGAATGTGTGTGTGTGTGTGGTGTGTGTGTGTGTGTGTGAATGAGTGTGTGTGTGTGTGTGTGAATGAGTGTGTGAATGGTGTGTGTGTGTGTGTGTGTGTGTCTGGAATGAGTGTGTGTGTGTGTGTGTGTCTTGCGTGTGGAGTGTGTGTGTGTGTGTGAGTGTGCGTGACTGAATGAGTGTGTGTGTGTGTGTGTGTGGGGGTGAAGAGTGTGTGTGTGTGTGTGATGAGTGTGTGATGAGTGTGTGTTGTGTGTGTGTGCTGTGTGTGTGTGTGTGATGAGTGTGTGTGAATGAGTGTGTGTGTGTTTGCTGTGTGTGTGTGTGAATGAGTGTGTGTGTGTGTGACTGAGTGTGGTGTGTGTGTGTGTGAATGAGTGTGGTGTGTGTGAATGAGTGTGTTGTGTGTGAAGGAGTGTGTGTGTGTGTGAATGTGTGTTGTGGTGTGTGTGTTGTGTGTGAATGAGTCGTGTGTGTGAGTGTTTGTGTGTCGTGGTAAGTGAGATGACGAATGTGTGGTGTGTGTGAGAGTGGGGTGTGAGTTGTAGTTGTGTGTGGGATTGCGTGAGCTGAAGTTAGTGCATGTGGCACTTGTGTGAGTAATGAGTCTCAATGGGCTTGCTCTTAGGTGACGTGTGTGTGTGTAGAATGTGCACAGTCGTCGTCTTGTGTTCGAGTGTGTGGTGTGCTGCATCGCCGTGTGCTAGGTGTGTGTGAGTGTTGGTCCGTGGCCTTGACGCTTATGTGTGTGAGTGAGTGTGTGCGTGTGTTGAGCCGCGCGTGTTGTGTTGCTGTGCGCGGAACCCTGTGACCTAATTAGCGCTAAGCGTGGCCCCTCTTGTGTGAGGCGCAAAACGCCAAAAAACAAGCAAAAAAAAAAGAAAGACGCGAATGGAGGAATCAGTGTGTGAGAAATGCGCGCGCGTCAGTGTGTGTTGTGCGTAGCGCGAGATCAGTGTGTGTGTGCTGGCGCGATGTGTGTGTGTGCGCGCGCGTCAGTGTGTGTGTGCGCGCGCGATCAGTGTGTGTGTAGTGCGCGCGCGATCAGTGTGTGTGCGCGTTCGCGATCAGTGTTGTGGTGCGCGCGCGATCAGTGTGTGTGGTGGGTGCGCTGTGTGCGATCTGTGTGTGTGTGCGTCAGTGCGATCAGTGTGTGTGTGATCAGAGTGTGTTTTGTCTCAGTTGAAGCAGCAGGAGGAAAAGCTCTGGCGTGTGTGGTGGATGTTCGTGATGAGCAGCAGGTGAACGCGGCGGTGCAGAAAGCTGTGCAGACGTTTGGAGGTGAGACAGACAGACAGACAGACAGACAGATGCAGAACAGGAGGGGGTAATTAATTAAATAATCTGTTGTCGTGGTAACAAGGAAATCGACATCCTGGTGAATAATGCCAGTGCCATCAGCCTGACGGGGACTCTGGACACGCCTATGAAGAGAGTGGACCTCATGCTGGGTATCAACCTGAGAGGAACCTATCTGACGTTAGTTCTATTCTCATAAAGTGTGTGTGTGTGTGTGTGTCTCCCCCTGAACTCCACCCTCGGCTGGCAGATGTTTGAACTTTGTTCTGTTCTGGTTTCAGGTCGAAACTCTGCATCCCTCATCTGTTAAAGAGTAAAAATCCTCACATCCTCAACCTCAGTCCTCCTCTGAACCTCAATCCCATCTGGTTCAAGAACCACACTGGTCAGAACACACACCCCAAACACTCCCCTACACTCCACACTCCAACTCTCACTGTACTAACCGTGTGTGCGTGTGCGCAGCTTACACCATGGCCAAATATGGAATGTCGATGTGTGTCCTTGGAATGGCTGAAGAATTCCGCGGATCTGTCGCTGTTAACGCGCTCTGGCCTCGTACAGGTGTGTGTGTGTGTGTGTGTCAGTACTTTGTTTGTGTCGATGTATTAGTATGGGTGTTTGTGCGCTGATTGTGTGTGTGTGTATCAGTACTTTGTGTTTATGTATTAGTACAGGTGTGTGTATCAGTATTTTGTGTGTGTGTGTGTGGTCGCAGCCATTCAGACAGCAGCGATGGAGATGCTGGGAGGTTCTGGTGTGGGGAATCAGTGCAGGACGGTGGACATCATGGCGGACGCCGCTTACGCCGTCCTCAGCAAACCCGTCAGCTACACAGGACACTTCCTTATTGATGAGGACGTCCTGAAGAAGGAGGGCGTGAGGGACTTCGACGTGTACGCAGTACAGCCAGGTGAGCGTGACACGTGCACACACACACACACACACACACACACACACACACACACACACACACACACACACACACACACACACACACACACCCCTTTTTAAAGGTAAACTGTGCAGTTCCTGATTCTGAGGCGATTTATGTAGATTGTTGTTTTCTCAGGTCATCGACTGCTTCCTGATTTTTTCCTGGATGAAGATCCTGAGACACTCAAGAAACAGATGGAGGCTGATGGTGTGTATGTGTGTGTATGTGTTGTGTGTATGTGGCGTTGTGTGTGTGTGTGTGTGTGTGTGGTGTGTGTGTGTGTGTGTGTGTGTGTGTGTGTGTGTGTGTGTGTGTGTGTGTGTGTGTATGTGTGGTGTGTATGTGTGTGTGTGTGTTGTGTGTGTGTGTGTGTGTGTGTGTGGTGTGGTGTGGTGTATGTGTGTGTGAATGTGTTGTGTGTTATGTGTGTGTGTATGGTGTGTGTGTGTGGTGTTTGTGTGTGTGTGTGTGTGGTGTGTGTGTGTGTGTGTGGTGTGTGTGTGTGTGTGTGTGTGTGTGGGTGGTGGGGGGTGTGTGTTGTGTGTAATGTGTGTATATGTGTGTATATTGTGTGTGTGTGTGTGTGTTGTAACGAATTAGCCAAAAATTAATAGCTCTAACGTTAACTGTCCATAAGGAACTTAATAAACTTACGTTGTGGGTTGTCTCTCTCTCTTCCTCTCTCTCCTTCCTCTCTATTATCTTCTTCTCTTTATTCTTCTTCTCTTCTCTTTCTCTTTCTCTCTCTTCTTTCTCTCTCTCTCTCTCGCTTCTTCTCCTTCTTTCTCTCTTTCTCTCTTTCTCTCTCTCTCTTCTCTTTCTCTTTTCTCCCTCTTTCTCCTTCTTTCTCTCCTTCTTTCTCTCTTTCTCTCTCTCGCTTTCTCTCCTTTCTCTTTCTCCTCTTCTCTCTTTCTCTCTCTCTCTCTCTCTTTCTCTCTCTCTCTCTTTCTCTCTCTCTCTCTCTTGTCCATTAGAGAGAGAGAGTGTTGGTTCCTCCCCCAGTCCCATCGCTGATACGTTCCAAGCGATTAAAACTGTGATCAGTCCTGAGATGGTTAAATCTACGCAGGGGGTCTACAGGTTCCAGCTGACTGGTGCGTGTGCTCATCTTTTAATCTAAACTAGACCTTCAGGATATCTGATCTAATCCCTGTGTGTTTCAGGGGAACATGTCGGCATCTGGTACGTGGATCTGAAGAACGGTGCAGGTGGAGCAGGCAGCGGAGAACCTCCAGTCAAAGCAGATGTAGAGATGAGTTTAGACAGTGACGACTTCATTAAAATGTTCACAGGTGAGAAACGAGAAGAAGAATTTCAGATTATTAGTCATTCATTAATTAATCAGTTATTTAATGTCCACTTATAAAATCCACCTTTCTGATCTTTGATATCGACTTATTAAATTAATAAAGTCCTCACCTGTCAGGAGGTAATTTGTGTGTGTGTGTGTGTTCACAGGGAAATTAAAGCCCACGATGGCGTTCATGTCTGGAAAGCTGAAGATTAAAGGCGACATGTCTCTGGCCATTAAAATGGAGAAGATGATGGCACTGATGAACAAGTCCAAGCTCTGATCAGAACGTTTCTGCTGAGTTCCTCATACTAACCTGCTCACACTGTGGCTGCTACACACACACACACACACACACACACCTCTGACTCGTTCTCCTGTCTTTTACATTAGTGTGATAGTGTGAGGATCCTTTAAATAGTGTGTGTTGGTATGTGAACTGAAATTAAGTAATTTTTCTCTGTGTGTGTGTGTGCGCGTGTGTGTGTGTGTGTGCGTGTGTGTGTGTGTTTCTTGGAGATATTAAAGCTAAAACTTTTTGTAGTTCAGCAATAAAAAGGCAGTTGATTGGTCATGTGTACACTGCTGGAGCTAGAGGTGGAGGAGGAGGAAGAGGTTTTCAGGTCCACAGTAAGGTGTGTGTCAGTGCAGCATCAGAGAGGATTCTACCAGTAGGGGAAGTCTGAAGTAAACAATAACTAGAACCTCCAGTTTACCTTCTCAAACCTCAGGCAATTCACACACAATTTAACAAGTAAAGCGAGTGGAAATGGGTTGTTCAGAAGCAGTGAATTAAGTGTGAGACAGTTTGCTCAGATGATGAACGTCTGAAAGAACATTATGGAGAAAGAGAAGTGATCATCATCGTCAGTCTCGAAATCTCCATCAACCTCCTCAACAGTCTGGAAAATTTAAACAATTAAAGATGGACAGAATCAAAAGTATCAGTGGGGGAAGTGGTGGCTTAGTGTTTAGGACTGGTACGAAAAGACCAGGGTTCATTCCCAGAACCACCAGTCCACACCGCTTGGCCCCTGAGTGAGGACCTTAATCTCTAATTGTTCAGCTGTATAAAAGAGATAAATGTACGTCACTCGGGTAAGAACGTCTGCCAAATGCTGTAAATATAAATCAGAAGCTTCGAGAAATACAAAAGAATCAAAAGAATCGGGCGATTCGAGAGAATCAAACGAATCGGGCGATTCGAGAGACTCATCGCCGGCACTTGATGTATAAACTGCTTGACGTCTTTTTTAAATTATCAATTAGCAAATAAATATTTTGTGTTGTCTAAAGAATGAATGTAAAGGTACAGATTTTCACTTCACCTCAGGAAACTTTAGTCCGCGGTAACCCAGCGAGCTAAAGGACAAAAATACATTACAGCATTTAGCAGAGTTTTTATCCAGAGCGACTTACTTTATCTCTTATATACAACTGAGGGTTAAGGGCCTCAATCAGGGGCCCAGCAGGGTAATTGGTGGAGCTGGGAATTGAACCCACAATCTTCAGGGTTGGTAGTCCAACACCTTAACCACGAGCCACCACTTTTAAATAACGTTCCGTCTCGTTTATTGGTTTATTTCTTTGGGTTTGAATGAATGAATTGGACTGACACAAAAGTTCCATAATGGAAATTAAGTAAAACAGAGTTTGTTTCTTTTGTGTTAAGTTGGACTGTTTCTAAGCTAAATGCACAGGAACCTTGTTGCTAATCCTGTCTATAAAAACATCAAAATCATCACAGCGGTTTTCACCCTACACAATAACACCACTAAACTAACACCGTTAACTAGTCTCGAACATGACTCTACTAGTCGGAGCGGAGATTAAACACACATAAAGTGTAGTTACTTAGCGTTAGTAAATGATGTGATTCACTGGCAGTAAATAAATAAATCTGTCACATTTATAATAAACCATGAGGACGTGGACTTTAATGACATCATAAGACGATTGGTGACGTCAGAATAATAGAACGCAGTTTCAGTGGCGAATCAGTGTAAATCGTGCGGGCCGATCAGCGCTGTATTCCGGCAGCAGAATGGAAACCTGTGGGGAGAAAAACCGCCTGAACCCCAGTGAGTAACAAACAACAAACAAACAAACAACAAAAAACAGTACAACTCATATATACAAACTGCATATTCATTCATATGTTAAAGCAGCTTTTACAGTTTATATGTATTACGCATTCCCTCAATATATTTTTTTTCCGTAAATAGAATATTATACTTCAAATAGAAATTATTTTATATGAGAGGATGTGGAATTATATTAAAGACGATACATCTTTATTTAAAAAAATCAAAAATATATACAATTAAAAGGAACAAAAAGTTTCTAGAAGTGAAAAATTAACTCAGTCCTAAAACTATAAATCTTTAATAAATAAATAAATTCTTTTTAAATATTTGCTGCATTCACCGTTAATAATATTCTACTCATTAGTTATTTATCATTAACGCGCCGCTGCTGATTTCTTACATTCGAATGGTGTGTTTTTGATCGAATTACGTTCATTTCTCTGAAGTTCAGTTTATGTTTATTGGTAGAAATAAAATTCTACAGAATCAAATAGATTTAATTGTTGTAATTTATTTTTCTCTCTATTTCTCAGTATGAGTCTCTCTATATGTCACTCAGTTATTCAGGATGTTTTACATTCCGTGACATTTGAATAACCTTTCATTCGCCATTTTTAACTATTATCATTTATATTTATATCTTTATAAATTTGATTATTCAGATATTTATACTTTACACATTATTACAACACTTGACTTATTTATTGCTTTTCTTTGTCGGACTGTAGTTGGTTTCATTTCATTGTTTTGCTTGTCATAATGGTTTTTTTAATAATTGAATTGCGCTGTAAATATTTCTCTAATTTCCCTTCACTGCGTGACAATAAAAGTATCTTAAATTATGAATAGGAGATACATTTTTTGCTGTTGCTTTTTAAATCAAACGACAGCATGTCGTTTCGACTCGTTACTGATTGGCGCCCTCTGCTGGAACAGAATGGTAATGACGACATGCGAAAGTCGCTGCCGCAATCCTCGAGTGACGTCCTATAAAATGCCCAGAAGGGACGTGCAGCTTCTCATCATAAGATTATATGAGATTTTCGCCGCTAATTAAAGATAACTGTATGAAATTTATTAAGACTTTCGCAGTTTGATATAAAAATGAATTAAAAGTCTTAATTACAGCCGTAGATCTCGATCTCCTCTCAGCTCTTCTGTTTCAGTGATGGTGGAAGAGCATCGCTCACTTTCTGTATTCAGGGCCAAATCAAAGAACATTTCGTTTTTTGTGCTACTAAAGTAATTAGTGTGAAAAAATGTTAATTAATATTTCTTGACATTAGTAATCACTAGGGGAGCGAAGAGTCGGTTCAGGGCCTAAACCAACTAAGCGGCTGTTTCAGGTACATGACGAGTCCATAAAATGACATCTTTTCTTTTTTTTTTTTGTTTTTTCCATATTATGTCAATACACAATGATAATTTTACCAAATATTGTTTATTTAACTACTTTTCAGTTCATCACATGAACTCATGTTTAAGTGTAAATACACTCCTGAAAACTAGAAAACTATAAATGATGTCATGTTTAATCGTATCTGATGAAATAAACGTATCTGTATGTAAACAGGTCATTTAAAATGAATAAACTGTGTGCTTGACTCCCGCTAACACTGAAGCTGAGGAAGGAATGAGAATAACTGGAGAATAATATTTCAATACAGAGTCACTGAATGTGGTGGATCCCGAAGCAGAAGTGAAGACTAACATCACTGCTTCCGTCGTGGATGGACTCCAGGCTGAGGTTGAGGAAGAAACTGGGGCTGAAATGGAAGCTAAGGCTAATGAAGACACCAAAATATATTACAGCTCGCAGTGGTTACAGACTGGAGCAGTGGTTGGAGCTGAATCTGAGGTTGACGCTGATGCTGACAACAAAGAAAGCAAGCCAGAAGATACCAAACTGGGCAAGTTAATGTAGATAAAAGAAAGAATTCATCTGTGTTAATGAATACAATCTAAACATTAGAGTTACCATAGAAATCCACTTATTATTCAGAAAGAGACGAAGCTGAAGCTGAAGTCGGGTTTAAATCATTTGTTAAGACTAAAACTGATGAAGTGAGAACGGAACTGAAAGAAACAGAAAGATCCCAGGGTGAGTAATAATATTCCACTTTAACTGTAAGTTTACACAACAAACATCAACTTCACAAAAGAACCAAATGAATGTTTTTGAAAAGTCACTGCTTTTTCCATTCATTTGTGATGGTAATTTGATGAATCGTTACCGTCAGTATGAATATTCCTCAAAACTGTGATGATGTTTGATTGAAAGACGAGCCTGCTGGAAACATCTGTGCTGCTCCCAAGGAAAAGAAATGGATCAGAAGAGAAACTCGAGGACGAGGGAGAAAAATCAATCCTGAAAAGTTTACTGAAGCTGCTAATGCTGGTGATGCTGATAATGAAGCGGGGGATGGTAGTTTTACTAAAGAAGGAATGCTGAAAGTTAGAGAAACATCTCTGGGTGAGTAGGAGCACACAGTCCCACTGCTGTTTTCCTACAATAAACCGGGGGAGTGGTGGATTTACAGGGTCCGATGGGGCTGGTGCAAATTTAGAGGGTCTTACTTACCTCCAGCCATTATGTGTTTGTAACCCCACGGGTTTTCACTCCTCTGGCAGCAGAGCCCTTAAGAACCAGTCCACCATGACCTGGTGGATCACCTGACCGTCCTTACAGCAGCAGGTCCATCAGAGCACATGTGTTGGCATCAGGCTAAAAAGTTCAGTGGTGTAACTTCAGTGTTTCACTCTTATCTGCCTTCTCCTTTGTGAGCACCTACTGGACATCCTCAGAGTAAAATAGAGCAATGATGGAGGTCCAGTCATGCCATTGCCATGGTTAGGGTGAGTCTGTGTTCATGCCCCTACCCTCGGGGCTGCATGGGGCCGAACACAGATCGCAGAAAACAGTGAAAAATGACTTTATTTATTCTTCTCTAAAGATGTAGCAAGCATTACAGACGAGCCTGCTGGAGACACCAGTCCTGCTCACAGGAAGAAGAAATGGACCAGGAGATGGACCGAAGGACAAGGGAGAAAAATCCATTATAAAACATTCCTGGTTTACGAAGCAGGTAATAATATTATTATTATTATAATTCCATGATGTCAGTAATATAACCAAAAAAATCTATTAAACACGAAAACCATCAGTTCTCCGTATTTGATCGTAACTATGGGTCAGGGTTTTCAGAAGAAGATGAGCGTGAAGTTAAGACTAAGACTGAAGCAGTTGTAAAAGGTGAAGCTGATGTTAAAGCAATTTTATTAGAAGGAACACTGAAGAACACAGAAACGTCTCTGGGTAAGAACACACACACACACACACACACACACACACACACACACACACACACACACACTGATAGAATAGAATTAACTGCACCGTAAACTTCACACAATGACAACCAAATAAATACAAAAATCACAGTGTTTATCGTTCAGTCCCAGTTTATATTAATTACTTATTAGTCAGTAATTATTGTCAGTCTGTGTTTAGACTGTAATAATTTGCGTTTATTATATTCTGAAGATAAAGCAAACCGTACAGACAGCAGTGCTGCTCAGAAGAAAAAGAAAGCCATCAGGAGAGGAACCCGAGGACGAGGGATAAAAATCAATTACAAAACATTTTGGGTCCATAAAGCAGGTAAAAATCAGTCTATCATGTTGGGATGTCAGTAATTTATTTAAAACTCCAAACAAGTGAAACACATAAATGTCCTAATTAATGCAGTCCAAATGTGAATCATGTGACTTTTCAGAAGACATTAAGGCAGAACTGAGAGCAGAGGTTAAAGGTGACACAGAAGAAAGCAAGACTGAAGACACCGAAATATATCACAGCTCACCGGGTTAGAAATGACTTAAACATTAACATTCATCTGTGACGATTAATAACAATCTAAACTTCATCCAAAGCCCAGATGGCAGCGGTTTGATCAGTGTGTGTGTGTGTGTGTGTGTGTGTGTTTATTACCAGCCGCTCGTGTAAAGTACAGCAGAGCGAGCTCATGAGATCGGCTTCCATGTTTACTGCTATCAGAACAATAATATCTGGGACTTTCTCCCACCGGAGATCCGCCGCTGTCCAGGGAGAAACAGAGAGAGGCGGTGCGATGGCCCCGGGGCCCACAGAGAAAAGATCATTACAAAAGCTTCCTGGTCCACAGAGCAAGTAATAATTTATTATATCATGTCATAATGTCATTTATGTACCAAAAATTAAATGAATACAGCCAAACATTTTATTTACCTTTAAATAATAAATTACATTCAACTGTAAATCCTGTGACTTTTTTCAGAGGAATTAATGCGACGCTGAGATGAGCAGAAGTTGCGAAGTGATGGATCAGGAAACGAACGGATGTGACACAATTGAATTAATCAGCAAACACACACACACACAAACCACCCACCAAAACACAACACTTTTGACCACCCCATACAATGCTCTATCAGCACAATAAGAAAAACATACAATTTCACCAAAAATACAGTGATACAGTAAACGTCCACACACACTGGTAGTCCAACAGGAAGATGTCCAGTTTAAACCTTTCTAGATCAGCAGGATCAGACGACCCTTCGGTTCCTCTGTGTGTGCGGAAAAGCCTGAGGGCTGCAGATGAGTCACATGGAGGTGTTTATCACACACATACAGCGCAGTCAAGGTCACTATGCACATAAACCAGCTCACAGCACTGGGGTCTGACCCCTAGAACAGGGGTGGGGGGCCCTTATCGGGGCCCAAATGGGCGTTTGATGTGTGGGGATGGTGTTAATGGCTAACAGTGAGAGCCATTAAAGCACCGCTGCCCCGTCTGACTACTGTATTTTATTGTCTGATTATTTATTATTAATAAAAATAATCCTGATTTCTTTCTAGTGTCGATTTATCGGCTATTCAGTATCAGTGTAATAAATCTGCTTTTTCCCAACTGCAGACAAAAAGACGAAGATAACAGAAGACAACAGGAAAAAAAAGGTACACAAGAAAAATATAAAAAAAAGAAATTACAATTGAAAATTGTTAAAGATTAAATGAACTTTTAATCGCTGGATTTGGTTCAGCTTTGATTAGAATTAAGTTTAATGCAGTCGCAGTGTCAAATTATTAAATCCAAACCAAATCCTCTGTTCATCTGACCAAAAGGAACCTTTTCTCACAAAATTCTGTGACTAAATAGAAAGACTTTAATTTCATCAACACAAATTCATTCTCACAATCATTTTTTCTTTAAAGACGGACATTAAAGAGACATCACCGTTTGTCCCATTATTTTAGTGGAAATAAATTTAAAGTAAAAAGTAGCTCGTCATTTTAACAACCACAAAATACAGTAAATAAAAACAACTCACTCACTTTACTGTTTTAGGGTGAAATGTTAAGTGTAAAAATCCATTATACCCCAAACTCGCCAAAAGAATCTGTACTGGAGAAGATCTTTCTGCGTGACGCCCACAAAGGGAGTGCTGTCATAAATATGTGAAGCACTTTCCAAACACACCGACTTTAGAACACTTACAGTCTCTCTGGAAGAAAGACCTGCGTGATGAAATTACAGAGGAGCAAATGGGGAACGGCTCTTAAACAGATTTAGGACTCATCCCAACCCCCAGCGAACCCCCCACCCGCAATCCCCACCCCCACCCGCCATCCCCACACCCACCCCGTCCGCTTCGCATCGAGTGTATATGTCAAGTTCATTGTGTCACCAATTATGAAACTTACACACACACACACACACACACACAGTATTCAGCTAGTAGTATATCCTGCTATACACTTTAGTTCACTTAAAGTAAAAGTCAGTAAAATCAGTTTCTGTCTTTAATCTAAGTTAATTTTCTTCACCTGAAGTGAGTCAGGTTCATGTTCAGAACAGAAATACAGCGCCCTCCAGCGACAGAGGGTCATGCAATACCAATTAATAAAAGAGGCCATTAGACCGACAGACAGACAGACAGTTAAATATGTGAGTACATTTATTCCGTGTCTGCTGGGGTAAATATTTATACTCATCTTTTAATTAAGTTCATTCAGAGATTTTTTTTTGAAAACGTGTTAAATTAACATTGTTGACTAATCCAGTATTACCATTAGGTGTGTGGGGGGGTGTGTGTGTGTGTGTTTGAGTTGAAGGTCAGCAGGCTGTCAGTAAGATGAAATCTTCTACTTACTACAGACATCTGGAGCAAAGCTGTGGATCTTGTTCAGATTCTTCAGTATGGAAGTCATGATTCAGTCTGTTCTTCATTCCGCTACTTTATCCTGTCAGATTAAAGTGATTTTTCTGTTCAGTGGACATGCAGAGGTTCTGCGTTCTTTTCATCATACAGTGATTCATCATAACACTCAGGACTTTAATCCGAACACCAATCAAAAAATAACCAGAAAACTTTATGAGGATTATATAGTGAATTTTAAAAACCGGAACGAAACTGAGATCATTACCAATGAATCTAAATGAAAGAAGTGTTTAATTCAACTGAAACTGCAGTGAAAACAAAGGAAAACGTTTGAGAAAGAAAAACTGCTCCGATTTTAATTCAGTTTATATTTACCACCAAATCTGGTTTGTATTTAACAACCAGTGCTCTCTGTCTCTCTCTCTGTCTCTCTCTCTCTTTCTGTACCCCCTCTCTGTCTCTATTTCTCTCTCTCTGTCTTTACCTCCCTCTCTGTCTCCGCCTGAGGACTGCGCCTGTCAGACTGCCTCAGCTTCAAAGGTAAACTGATGCAATCTCTTCCACTCTCTCTCAGAAAGACAGACGGCTCCCATCTGAAGACCAGCTCTGAGGTTGCATCAGTTTACCTTTGAAGCCGAGGCAGTCCGAACAGGTGCTGTCCTCAGGCGGAGAAGATGGGGCTCTTCGCTCAGGAGAGGTTCGCTTTTTACATCATCCTCAGCATTCTTTGTGAGTACAAAACCTAAAACTCGCGTATGAGGAAGAAAAGAAGAACAGCATGTCAGGTTAGATCTGGTGTCTTATTATCTGATTGTGTTACAGTGATGGTGCAGGGAAAAACACTAACAGGTTCATGTAGTTTTCAGGGGACGATGTGTGACTACACCACTGATCCAAATTTTCTCACTTGGAACTTCAACGCTAATGGTAAGAAAAATATTCTGTTTGTGATGAGCTGTTCCTCTGTAGATAAGCTGTTCTTCTGTAGATGAGCTGTTCTTCTGTAGGCGAGCTGTTCTTCTGTAGATGAGCTGTTCTTCTGTAGATGAGCTGTTCTTCTGTAGGCGAGCTGTTCTTCTGTAGATGAGCTGTTCTTCTGTAGGCGAGCTGTTCTTCTGTAGAAGGAAGGTACTTTCTCTCTAGATGAGATGTTCCTTTGTACATAAGCTATACATTCACATTTGCAGCATTTGGCAGACGCCCTTATCCAAAGCGACTTACATGATTCCCTGTTTACAACTGAGCAATGGTGCTAGGGCCATTATCCCATCATTACTAGATAAAATGCGTAGTTCTCTCTACGATGAGCTATTCTTAGTAATGAGCTGTTTTGTTTTGCGTTTCTCAGGTTTGAAGAGTAATTTTATTTTGTCCACTCAGAACATTTTATCACGCTGGATGTGAACTCGCAGGGGGACGGGGACATGGCAGTTCTGTTAGGTCCTGATGTGGAGCTGCAGGATTGGAGCTGTCTTCGCCTCATTTATCAGATCACCAGTGCCGGCTCACTTCAGGTTCTCAGTCGTTCAGAGGGAGTGAGTTTTGTCCAGGTGCTCTGGTCAGCCAGCAGTCCTTCTGATAGCTGGATCATTGCCTCCATAGACCTGCAGAAAAGAATCCACTGAACATTACAAGTAAGCTAGGGATCAGCCCCACTAACTCAGTTAAATGGAACTCAGCTACACTGTTACACTGGGGGTCAGTTACACTGGGATCAGCTACACTGGGGATCAGTTACCCTGGGGATCATACCTGGGGTATCAGCTACCCTGGGGATCAGCTACACTGGGGATCAGTTACCCTGGGGATCATTTACCCTGGGGATCAGTTACACTGGGGATCAGTTACACTGGGGATCAGCTACACTGGGGATCAGTTACCCTGGGGATCAGTTACATTGGGGATCAGTACCTGGGGATGAGTTACACTGGGGATCAGCTACACTGGGACCAACTAACTGGGATCATTACCCTGGGGATCAGCTACACTGGGGATCAGTTAACCCTGGGGATCAGCTACACTGTGGATGAGTTACATTGGGGATCAGTTTACATGGGGATCATTACCAACACGGGGATCAGTTACACTGGGGATCATTTCCACTGGGACACTACACACTGGGGATCATTCACCTTACCACCCTGGGCTCATACCTGGGGATCATTTACACTGGGGATCAGTTACATGGGGATCAGTTACCCTGGGATCAGTTACACTGGGGATCAGTTTTACATTGGGAGCAGTACATTGGGAATCAGTTACATCTATATATATATAGATATATTAATATATTTACTACTATATATATAGAAGTGGGTATATATCTATATCTATATAATATATCGATTACTCAATGTTTCTGAGATGTTATATTAATATAACAATTTTTTTCTATGTTTGAACTCTAAATTTCTATTTATAGCATGTAGTGTAAAAACGGGTATTTTTTGTATGCTGTATATTTGGTGTATATTCTGTGGTCTGTGTGTGTTTTGTAGATTGTGATTGGGGAGAACTGGCGGTGCTAAGACAGCAGTGGTGGTTCCCTCTTTGAGGTCAACATTTTCAGATAAATACTGATTGGTAAGTTAAACACAACACACACACATATATATATATTATATATATATATATATATATAGATATATATATATATATATGTGTGTTTATATATATACCCCCATTGATGTTACGTATGTATCTCCGGGTTCCGGAACGAAACGCTGCATCTTGTCACCATACCACCGGCATCCTAATCTACTTGCTTCAGGTTGACGCCTGCTTACTGCGTACTTTCTGGTCAATTGCATCACCTCACCTATGACGTGCCGTGCTTGTGACGTCCCGTTTTCCAATTGGCGTGATTTCACACGCGCTTTAAGACTGCACTTTCCACAGCTTTTTGTTCCCTCTGGGAACCGAGGTTACATACATAACCTTAGAGACGGTTTCTGAAAGTGATCCTAAGGTTAGAGTTTATTTATAGAGTAACTTGATTAAACTCTCATCCTGAGTTTGTCTTCTTAGAGTGTGATTTCGAGGAGTCCCACCTGTGTGGCTACTCAACTCACTGGAGTGGTAATGTGAACTGGTACATAGGGAGAGGAGCACCTAACCACAGAGGACTTAGTCATGGAGCGGGTACATCAGATCACTCACAAATCCACCTGAATCTGAGGTCCGATAAACTCACAGATAAACTCAGTGTGTGTTTTTTATGATGTGTGTTTGCGTTGTGTGTTTTGTATGATGTGTGTTTAAGTTGTGTGTTTTGTATGATGTGTGTTTGAGTTGTGTGTTTTGTATGATGTGTGTTTGAGTTGTGTGTTTTGTATGATGTGTGTTTAAGTTGTGTGTTTTGTATGATGTGTGTTTGAGTTGTGTGTTTTGTATGATGTGTGTTTGAGTTGTGTGTTTTGTATGATGTGTGTTTGAGTTGTGGTGATGAATGATAGATATATTGTTTGATATACTATATGAACATTAGCTGTACAGGTTTTCATCATCTCCTGTCTCACTGCACTCGGCTCTGGTTAGCCTGTCGTGACACATGTACGGGATTCCATCCACTCCAGACTCTGAAGGAGTTGCCACACTGGTGTCGCCCATGACTCGTTGCGAGTTGGGCTGTTTGAGTTTTCAGTACCACAGGACCATGTGGATGGTCACAGTTCCTGTTTCATCATGGCCTGGCGGGGCATACAAAGAGCTTGGAGAGCTGACTTGCCTGAGAGCAACCAGTGGAAAAGGAATCCCAAACTCGGTATGGATTCCTGTCCAGGTGTCCTGGGGCCCCCTAACCCTACAGGTAAGGAGAACACTGACCAGTACATCTAATATTTTAAACCACGACGCTTCTTCACGCCTACATGTGGGAGCATACAGTCTTCTGTACCTGAAGATGATCCATCTGCGCTGTACACGGATACATTACACTCTCATCAAATTATTACATTTTCATTCTTCTTCTAAACCCTACCCCTGTTCAGTCCCACCCTCTGGTCAGTGTTGGTATCTGTGGGGAGGTAGTGGCTCATGGCAACGGTTTGGGCTGCTACGGAATATTGTGGGTTCAATTCCACACCACCAAGCTACCATGTTGGCACCTGAGTAGGCCATTAACCCTCATTGTGTTGTAAATAAAATAAAGGTAAAGCTTCTGTCTGTCTTGAATTGTGTGTATCGAGTGTGTCTAATTATAAAATATTGTGTGTTTTTAAAAAATTGTGTGTGTGAGCATGTAGGTGGTGTTTGAAGTGTCCTTCAACCTCCTTCAGGAGATCGTTTCGTTGGAGATGTTGTGTTTTCTCCTGATCGTGTTCTACCGGAACAGGTGCAGATCCACCACTGTCCTCACAGCACATGGTGTATCAGGTGTGTATGTGTGTGTGTGTTGATGTTTTTCTGATTGTGTTTCAGAGCCCGTGTTTGACCCGTCAGCTGCAGACTGGACTTGAGCTGGGGTTTTGTCACTAACACAGAACATAATGGAGACTGCGAAATGTAGGAGAGTCTCTCGGCCCCATGTGTACCGCCAGGGAACCCACGACCGGAAGTGGTGCAGGTACACACACACACACATACCATAATCAATACGTACACAACACACACCAATAGACTCACAAACACAAACGAACCCTTTCCTAGAACGAATTTCTACGTCTGCCTTTGCTCTTCAGTTTTAATCGTTTTTCTTCACATTAAAAAAATCTTTGAAATGCAAATATTTTCTTCAGCTTCTGCTCCGTTAGAATTTAATCATTTACCCTGGAATATATGTTAAACTCTAGTTTCTCTGGGTAGCACTTTTCATCAGTTATTAGGTTTATTGAAAGAGTGACAATTGTAATTCTTATAAATCAACACAAATTACTGTTCTGAAGTGCTGGTAATTATTAACTGTGACTGGTTTATGCTGGTAAAATACCAGTACAAATACACAGTAAAGAGAAAAAAGAGAAAATGAAAGTTCATTGCTAAGGTTTAGCTGGATTATTGTTCTTTTTAGAGGCTTTAATTTCTTTAATGATTGCTTTATGAATAAATCTGTTGAACTGTTAGGGATGATGAACTCTTTAATATTGGTGTGTGTTTTGTTGTCACAGGTTGGTTCTTGTTGGCGAGTTCACGTTTCACCATGCAGACTCTTCCCGGGAACCAGACGTTCTGCCTGAGGTTCTTCTACTCTCTGACGTTTTAGTACATCTGAGCACGTGTTAGCGGTCTATCTGTATAACAGCACCGAGCAGAAACACAGACGAATCTGGAACCCGAGCGACAGCACAACAGACGTGTGGATTCAGGTGGAGCTCAGTGTCCAGACCCAGAGCAACACACAGGTAACATAAACTCACAGCAGGACAGAAAAAACACTTATTCATGACATTTTCGGCTCAGGTGACTGAGGAGCTTCACCGAATGAACTCCGAATTTAGATTCTGAATGCTGTAATTTTTGATCTGTCTGTCTTTCACAAGCTGATGTTTGCACTTGCGTGTAAAAGTGTTTGGAACTGTGGTTCTGCTGCACTCGATGACATCAGCCTCCGTTCTGGGGGGTGTGACCTACAGTCAGGTACAGTGAATGCCTGAACCACTCAAACCCAAAGATACATTAATAGTCCTAATAAAAATGTAGTGATAAAGTGGTGATGTTCTGGTATGTGTGTAGTGATAAAGTGATGTTTTGGTCCAGGTGGTTCTCGTGTGTCGGTTTCTTCACACTGCGACTTTGAGAAGGGATTTTGTGGATTCACTCAGGAAAAACAGCATAATGTCTCAAACTGGGTTTTACTTAGAGGACCAACACCAACCTCCTACACCGGACCTAAAGGAGACCACACCACCGGAATGGGTTTGTTCCCACTCCTTCTAACTGACCAGAAAGAACTTGATGTTTGGAACATGTGATAGTTGATGTATCAGTCAATTCTTTATTTCTGATACCTTTAAGGTCATTATTTGTACATCGAGGCCTCCATGATGCTGCCAGGTTATAGTGCCCGCCTCCTGTCCCGTCCCCTCAGAGGGTCGAGTGCAGCTCAGTGCCTGCTCTTTTTCTACCACATGTACGGTTCTGGAACGGGTTCTCTCAGGGTACTGTTGCACTCTGAGCTGAAGGATGGTGATACAGTGCTTTGGGAGAGGAGTGGAGAACAAAGTGTCTCCTGGATGAGAGCATCAGTTACCTATCAGTACCATCATCAGCACCAGGTGTGTGAAAGAAGCCCACAGCTCACCTGAGTCTGCATGCAGCTGTTATATTACATGAATGTTTTTATTTAGATTGTATTTGAAGCCACTCGAGGACCATCCATACTGAGTGACACCGCCATCGATGATGTCAGGTTTCAGAAGGGCGCCTGTGACGGTAAGCAGAACTTACATAGAGTGAATGAAAAGTCATATCACATGTCAAGCGGAAGATAATTCTTCTCTCTCTCTTTACAGATGCTGGCCTTTAGCTTCATCTGATGCTTCATCTGATTAAAACAACTCAGCAAATGAAAAATGGACGTGCAGATGTTATTTTAAAAAATCTAATAAACCGTAATCTGTTAATCTGTTTTCCTTTTTTTTCATTGTCCTTCTTCAGGTGACCTTTTACATTCATAGCGTTTAGCAGACCTTCTTGTCCAGAGCGACTTTATGCTTTGAGTCTCATCATTAAACAGATCAACACCGATAAAATAAATCACACATCAAAGTGTCAAAAGTGTGAAAACTGTAGAAAAAGCAGCAGAAACACTTATTAAATGTCACTGCAGGTATTTAAGAAAGCGGCGGGTTTTCAGTCGTCTCCTGAAGACAGTCGGTGTCTCTGCGCTTCTGATTGATGGGAAGTTCATTCCACCATGTTGGTGTCACAACAGAGAGAAGTCTCGAGGCAGACCGACCTGGTGTATTATGGGATGGTGGGACTAGTCGAGCGGTACTTGTGGACCATCATATATCCAGCAGTGGGATTTCAGCGCTGTGTGTTATTCTGTGCTGAAATGAAGTGAATTCTGTAACAGTGTGTGTTGTCGGGTCGACCCCCTGCAGCCGATTAGCGCAGGTAACACAGGTGTAACGGTGGTGCAGAGGACATAGGACATCTCACTCATTAAAGATAAAGTTATAATCTATGTTAGAAGTATAATAATGAATAAACAAAAGAAAGAATAGAGTTTATTTTTATTATAAACTTTACAGATGCTTTAAATCACCTGCTGCTGAGGATCAGTTTAATTCAGTGATGTGCTGTGAGGTCAGATTTATTAATATATACATTTAGTAGAAAAACTTATATTCGCTATTTACCTGTCAGCTAGCGCACACACACACACACACACACACACACACACCACACCTGATTATTGCTTGTTCCATATTAAATCATCATCACATTTTTTCCTCAGCTCATGCAAGCCGAGCTCTTCAGCGCCCTGAGGACATAATAGTAGTGACAAATGAGATCCAATCAGAAGCGGACGTGTCTGTAACACCGGCGGGAAGGGAAAGCAGCTCGCGCTCGGGTTCTGTCATGGCGGTAAATGCGAAACGAAAGCGGATAAGTCATATTTAACCAACTCCAGGCCCCGAACGGTGAGACCGCTTCATCCGCGCACACCACACTGAACTACTGATGAGCCGGACAGCGCTTGTGGAAGGAGCTATTTCCGAGTTACTATGCGAAACTTTCTGTAAGTCGCTTAG